>JAVTVY010015233.1:0-60552 GCA_036873755.1 Hanleya hanleyi | reverse complement strand
AGTGTAGGACCGCTGGCTTGGTAGATTCAGTAATAGTACGCGGATTACCATAGTCACTAATTTAGGGAAAAATTAATACTTTGACTACTTCATTACAGATCAAAAGTTTTGTGCAATCAACCCGAACGGGAATTACATCGTTCCGACCGATTGTCACCGGTTCTTCAGCTGTGTTAACGGTCGATCACCCCCCGGCACACAGTTATGTCCGGAGGGTACAGCCTTTCAGCAATCGGTCGGCTGGTGTGACTGGGAATCACAGGTGGAGGCATGTAGACGGTAAGAGTATGAGTTGTGTTAAATTGAAAATAAAATAATGCAATGAAGCAACAACTCCACTTTCAAATTAAGTTTCACTCGCACTAAATCGTCCCTGTTACCCCAGCCCTCCGGTGACAAGATGCCCCTCTCCTTCTCCAACGAAATTGTGTGCTTCTACTGATGAACGAAATAAATTACGGCTGGAATGTTTCGACATCATAGCTTATGATAAATTAAATTGTCATTTGATTTTGCTACCGAAACTTGAATGTCCGCTAAACTAAATTTGAACGCCGACCAAATTAGTTCTATCGAAAATAAAAAAGCAAATTCAGCGAGTCTTCTTTAAATAATGGTTTGAAGAAAACCAGACTGAAAGTCTTTGGAAATGCAGTGGTACTAACCATGATATCAATGGTACCAGCTCCCAGCACACAAGCCAAGAATGGCCCGACAGCGGCACTGATGTCGGCCCACCCGCGGTTTTGCTCACTGCATGTTTGCCGAGCGTTGTCAACAGCGGCAGCCGATGTCCATTTTCTGCTCTTCAACAACAACGTGCAAGATTTGAGCCTGTGATGGACCGAGAGTGGAAAGGGGTTGGCAAACCTCTGTTGACAAGACACCGCCAAACATCCAGTGAGCAAAACCTCTGGTTGACCTACTTCCATGCCGTTGGTGGAACGTTGCTGGTCCATATTTTTCTTGCCAGCTAGAAACCGGTATCTCAGAGAACCGATAATCATATGGGTTCTCAATGGCAATATGTTATGCGATGTAACTATTCGTTGCATACAATAATTCTGCTCACCAGTATTTTACGTAACGTTTGTTATAAAAGAGACTGTTCAGCCAAAAATCAGGATAGCCAAATAATAGCTTACATTAACATTGCATACTTCCTAAATGAAAAATAATTTAAATATATTATCGGCTTTGTATGAGGCTGTGTCATTATGTATGAGGCTGTGTCATTATGTATGAGGCATGAGGCTGTGCCATTATGTATGAGGCTGTGTCATTATGTATGAGGCTGTGTCATTATCTTTCTTTCGGAGGGCTAGTACATGTACGTAATCCCATCTTCAAACTGAATCTTTTTGGACGCGAGTGCTTTAGAGCGCTTACATTTACTGCTGTAAACCTCCGTGTGTTCGACTCCCGCACTGAACTGACCCATCCAGCACAAAGTGTTATAATAAAAGCGAATACGTCCATATCGAATGATATATCGTAAATACTAAACATGTACGTCAGACGATTTGAGATGGTTTAAATTGAGGTGTTATGGGATGAAAAGCGTATACGATAATTATTTAACACATTATTTGATTTATTTATTGATTTACAACTTTGGGACCGAAGCTGTATATACATTGTCTCCTATGTGACAGCGATGCCATACGCTAGCTCGCTCATCTTTTGTCCGTGCCTCTGGTGGAGCGAGAATGGGATCATACGGAATGCATAATATAGAAAGATGGCAAAGAATGCAACCATACTGTGGAGCTATATTTAGCAAATGTGGCGATCTGTAGCAGATGTGTCGCTCTGTAATAATATAATCCATGGTACATACATCTGCTTACTATGAAGCCTATTCACCGGTATTGCCCCCTTTTGGTGTATTTTAGGGATCCAACCACGACCACCGTGGCACCAACAACGACAACCACCACCATGGCGCCTACAACCACCACCAGGGCGCCTACAACCACTACCATGGCGCCAACAACAACGACAACCACCACCATGGCGCCTACAACCACCACCAGGGCGCCTACAACCACTACCATGGCGCCAACAACAACAACGACTACCGTTGCGCCAACAACAACAACAACGATCACCTCGGCACCTACAACTACAGCCAAGGCAACAACGACCGTTGCATCCCCTGGCCAATTCGACAGTAAGTATATACAAATGATTTGAAATATTAGAAAGAAGACAGGGATGCAGATGAATTGTTTCATTCATATTTCTTGTTTTACTCGAAAAGACCGAGAAACTCGTTTGATGTTGTGTCCCATTGAACGATATAACTCTTCACCCTGAAACCAATGCGCAGTGAATGAATACATATTACAGGCCCAACAACACATTTATGACTGATAAACATGGTGGAGAATGAAGCACTTGGTCGGCGTCGAGCCTCACAGATATTTGTTCTGAATAAGATCTTGCCTTGTATACTATCCCGTCATCTGGCCTGTGTCATCTAGCTTACGGTCAGATAGTTGATAATTTTTCATCAGATGACTTTATAGAGCTACTAAATCATCGCTCTTAATTTTTTTTCATCTAATACAGTAGAATTGCCGGTGCAAGAGGTCATGTGGTCATGCCAATCAAGATGACCACATGAACATGCAGCTACAGTGAAAGCGTGACTGGGAGAGAAATCGTCACAGGAATGAAGTTTGGTTTAGAAATATGCAGTAATTTTATTTGCCAGTTGGGTCGAATGACTTCTTGTCCGTACACCGACATCCTTTTTCACCACACATGTTCTGTTGCGTTTAAAAACAGTAGATCTTGCATGGTATCTTATCTCCATGATATCTGCTTAAAGATAAACATTGCGTATTTCATTCTCTTTTGCAGTTTCAACGTTTTGTATCGGTAAAACTGTTGCGAATTACATCCACCCGATGGACTGTCATTTGTACGTGACGTGTGTGGCTGGGGCCTCGATCGGACTTGTGGGGCGCTGCCAAACTGGCCTGGCCTTTGTGGAAACAAGCAATCTGTGTGACTGGGAGTACAGAGTAGACCGATGCGGTGTAACACAGTAAGATTGTCTTCCTCTGAATGATACATTTTAATAGTGTATTCTTTAACAGAAATTTTCCAGCCTTGCCTAGTTTTCGAAATTAATATCACACATTCATGTCTTTCCTTAGCCCCTTTGTTCAGATGCCGAGATCCACTTTCCCTGAATAATTGGGTGTGGGTTTCTTTTCCCTAAACGTTCATTAAAAACACATGCAATAAAGACATATGTTCACGAATTATTATTAATTGGCATCAGAGAGAGAGATTGGCGAGTCCACCATAGTTCTCAATAACGGCCATCAATATTCTCTTCAACATTCTTATTTTCTGTTGAATCGTGTATCGGTCAAATAAGATGTACAATCCTATTGAAAATAACAGAAACACAAGTTCAAACTCAGATTTTTGACGAAGCTCAAATTTGTTATTATTGAAGATCACACCTATGCGAGTCTCAAGCAGAACATAAATTATTTCTTCTTTAGGTCACCGATAACAACAACCACCACACTTGTTCCACGTAAGTATGCTTTCTACCACCAGCAATGCTATATGGAATGCGTATAATAAATTTTTAAATATATTTTATATTGTTGTCAGATGTGTAGATGTTCGTTATCTGAACTGCTACTCTGTATTAAATAATTAGATTGGAATTAGTGAATTTTTTCCCGTTAAAATTATGTCTATTATATTTGAATTTTCAGTTTATTCGATTCTATTAGATTGTGGAAACCTGTTTCACAGGTTAAAAATCATATCGACAGAACTGACGGACTCATTCACGGACGTGTAGTTAGGTGAACATTACAGTGATAGAAGAAGCATAATTCATGATTGACATCTCCGAGATAACATGACAGTCCCGCATTCGGGCACTTTGGAATTTATTCAGAACTTTTGGAAAATATTGCTTCATTGATGTCTGTTCTGGTAGTTCCTTCAATTGTCATCTTATGTCACGACACAGGAATCGACATGTATTTTCATCAGCTTAAAAGTTACCGGTTGGCAAATCAATATTTTCAGCTATATTTAGTTTCAATGAAATCATGTATTGGTATACTAGTATAGGCTATTAGATTTGCTTATATATCAATGACAATGACCCTCTACCTTGCCAGTAGTTGACCCAATTGACATAGAATTCAAATATGAGGGTGACGTTTTGAGATAAGGGAGGCAACACCTCATCATCACAGTTGCCGACACCAGGGAATGAACAAATGACACCACTGGGGGAGTGAGTGAGTAAATGGGGTTTAACGTCGCTTTCAACATTTTTCAGCTATATCACGACGGGGAAGGGATGGGAGAGGGATACCTACTTGTCACAGAGCAGATCTAATGCTGCCACTTTATAGTGTTGTCCTACTGAAATATCATGCCGTAGGCAGACATGACACCCCACTCAGTCACATTATACGGACACCGAGCGAACCATTTCTTGTTCTACACTCTTAATGCTGATCGTTAGCGAGGAAGCAACAACTTCATTTTTCAAGTCTTTGATATGATCCGACCTGGGATTGAACCCAGTACCTATTGTTTGCGAGGCCGACGCTCTAACCATTAGGCCACCGCAGTGCGGTGAGACCAGTTAAGTGCGGTTTATTCAATTCATTCTCATACAGGCTCAGTGAACTCAATTACAGATAACAATAAACAATGATATATAACACAATAAAAAGGTTTATCGAAGACACAAAAACTGTAAGCAAATTTTGAATATACATCTATATGTAACATAATACATTAGATAAGATATATTCTTATGTGTCGTTAACATTTTAAAAATGGATAGGGAAAGATATTTTACGGCGGTGATCATGTTGATATAGCATCAAAACTTTAACTGGGCGATGGTTGGTTGCAGATGACAAGAAATATTCAAACCGAAAATTCCCTTATTAGGAGTGTAGTATTAAGTTTTTGGTAACGCATGCTACATTAACTGACGGCCTGTTGGCACCTGAATACCGAAATAGATTCCAGCAATGCCAAAATAAATCCTGGCAACACCAACGACGATGTAACACAGACAGCATTATCTGTTTGTTTGTTATTTTTTTTTTTTTGTCGTCTCCTGTTTTACACGGGAAATTAATGCACAACTCCATTCGTTGACTCGGACATAATTCTGAATTAGCAATGTATGTGACTATGTGATTTTGTGTAACTTGCTGAAGCAAGGAAAATTTGCATACAATAGAATGGTCGAATTCATCTACTCTATACAATATTGGAAAGAAGGGACCACATTTGTTACCTCACATCTCCCAAAGTCAAAAGTAACGATTGTGACGTTGACAGGCATATTTTCTTAGCAAATAGAGGAAAATAATTTAATAGAAAAATTCTTGAAAAATCTTGAAACTAAAGATTATATGTAGGTTATGAGGAAGATCCTCATGCTGGCCTTTTTCAAGATTTGGCAGACATTGTTGAGTGCGTTACAATATAATTCGTTGATAATACTGAGGAAATTCAACATTTTCCCCAATACAACTGCCTTAATTTAGCATTGCGTTCAACACCGACTTGACAGAACGAACAGCGCGATATTCTAATGCTACATGTATCTCTGTGTTATAGTTTTTCGGAGAAAAAAGTTATTTTGAATAGGACTTTATCTGGATTGACCCATTGACCTAAATATTATTCTGATTATCTGTCCAGTTCATGTTGTAGTAAGTTGATTTTGAAGTACATGTAGTATTATTTGTTCTATTATTGCAGTAATTTGGTTGTACTGTTTCTACAAAATATGTCTGAAACAAACATAAACAAAAAAACATACATAAACATGTTTGTAACTGTGGAAATGCCGTAATGGAAATAGTTTTGTTTTGTTGTTTTTTCAGCAACAGAAGTCACTTGCCCGAATTCCTACATCGGATATATAGCGGATCCACGAGACTGTTCCAGTTATTATGTTTGTGTATTTGGCAACAGATATGAATTTTCCTGTCCAAGAGGTTTATTATTCCATTCCATTTTCAATTTTTGTGCTTATCCTTGGAATGCGGTATGTGCTTAGATATCAGAGATGAAGAAAATACTGTATACCGCAATGCTGTGTTTATTAAATGGGACACAGCGTACAATACAGTTGCTCTGATTCTCACTTGGAGGATGCATACTTTATTGTGGGAGCTAGGACTTTGTCTCCGAACATTTACATAAAATTTGTTCCGAAACCTATACATAATTTATCTTAGTCACATTCTTTCTTAATTCGGACATTCGGGACATCCATTGATACTGATTGAAATACATTTGTATGAGTGGTTGTGTCGAAACTAATGAACATTCATTTTATATTAACTAATATATATTTGAAAGACGGGTTATCAGTTATTAAAGCTGACGGTACTTGTTAACTAGAAAGTTATTGTTTATATTACAAATATTCATTCTGGAGAATGGTAAAGTATACAAATAGGCTGTATACAATTATGACAAAATTGAGAATTTGCATACACTTTATTTTTATATTACCGAGTATATTTGAATAATTTCAAAGCTAAATAAAAGAGTGGCTGAGCGCCACATTTTTTATGAGTTCCATATTAGCATTTATCGGAAATTACATTATAACCATTGTACTTTATACATTATTTTCGTCGTCTCGTATGTGATTTAATGTATTCAAACTTTTTTTATATTTTATCAGAAAATAAAGCGTATTCTTGGGTCGATTTGTGTCTGAAATTACAGCATGCTATATGCTAATATCTTAAAAGTGTCTCTAAAATCTTGGTATCCAAACAGCCCACGATGTCAACCAGCCGTGTTAACACAAAAAGAGTATAAGATGGTGATCAGAGTGACCCTACTTATTTGCACACGTCTCGAAAGAGACACAATACCGCTCCTATTGCTAATTGACGAATTAAGAGCTTCGATATATTAACAAATACCAATTGTACATGCCAGTACTGGGATTCGATCTGGCGATCTTCGGTTTAGCGGACGTTCATCACTTTCGAGGCTGTATTATCATACGCTTGAGACTAAATCAATTTATCAGTTTTCAAAAATATTGTATGTACAATGGCTAGTCCTTTGGTTTAAGGCATGTACAGTGAATATGCCGCAAGAACTCGTATGTTGAATGAATCTTGATCTCTGTTATATCGGATCGTACAGCGATGACCAGGAGACTTGGTCTACATTATACAGTACAGTCCGGATGACCTCCTTGTTTATAGTTATTGCATGTTCTTCCCTCCAGCTGTGCTTTCATCATGCGGTATTCACTTCGACCACCTCGGTGATCACTGATCACAGTAGAAGTTCCAGTAGCTCGATCACAATAATGTAGTTCCATGGGAAATCCGGACTACGCGAACGATCGAAATCCTGCCGACTCAATCCCGTGATGAACCATTCCTCTCACAACTAATAACTGCTTTTGCATAAATGATAATGTGGTATGGCCTTCATATGGCATTTGAAAATAAGACAAAAATTGTACAGCTCTCGCTGTTCTCGACATGTCTGTAGGAGCTCCAGGAGCTTGAAGTTGCCCTCCTTTTGCCACCTCGCCAAACTCGAGCGCTTATCTATAACCCAGACCCAATGAGGCCGAGTAGATATCTCGCTGAAATCGTTTAATTCACTCGAAATTTAAAAAAAAATGAATTGAGTGTTTCTATCAGGGGGTTAGGTTTCTCGATATCAGTGAAATATCAGATGTTGACTTTACGTAGAATTTTTACAGCGACATTTGTCGATATCGACGATCATTGGCCATGCTAACGAACGGCAGTTGTGACCAGTTTAGCCGAAACATCGCAGCGATGCATTCAGTCCTCGCCATCTTAATACAGATAAATACAGTATAATCCAAATTACATCAGAGAACACGTTTGGAATCCTTAATTCATTGAGCTGTTTTCTCAACTGCTAGGCATGTTCAAGTCTATAGTTATCATATTCATATATCGAAATTATTCAGGTATCGTGAACATCGTATGTTGGCTTACTCAATCTGCACACGACACTTGGAACCGTAGTGTTACAGCCCCGTTCCGGCTTCCGGGAATTGACCTGGGATGTCGTTGTGCACATCGCAGGTCATGGTAAGAATAAACCTCCGCTCCTCAGAGAGCTTGTCGTAAGAGGCAACTAGCTGAGGCACCTGTGGGGTTCCCGGGTGTGAAAAGGACCCCACCCGTGTGGTTACCGAGTGTGAAAAAAAATAGGACCCAACGTCGTGATATGACTGAAACACAGTTGAAAGCGACGTTAAATCATATTCACTCACCCCGTAATGCTACAAGGTTGTGTACTCTGTTCGTGTAATATATTACCAAAAACACGGCGTCCACGTGCAGGTGGATAACACGATTACAACACCAAATGTGGATATAAGTCGCGTGTATTCTCTCTTCACTTGCCGTCCTAATCGATCACACATCGGCTTAGAAGGAATGGAGCTCGGAGAGTATGCATCTCTATGCAACTGTGTATTCATCCTGCATATCGGCACATTCAAAACATGCTGTTATAACCCCATTTCCTTACCATAGAGTTTAAGGAATGTCAGTAAGAGAGTCAAAGTTAAAAGCAAGGTACTGGAAGTTCTCTGATTAACCGAGTTATCTGTGTTACAACCATCGTGTGTGTTACAACAGGAGGTACAGCGATACTTAGTGATACCGAATCCTTCATAACGACAGCCCCAGTAACATTCATGTGTACATCCGCGCTCCATCCTCATCACGAAGCCATTCCACTCTATCCGCTCGACCTGTTCAAATAGTAAATTGCAAATTTGTATTGACCATTAAGATGAGGTCCTTTCTCGAGCCGACTAGCCTCTATAATTTTTAGCTCATCTGGGCCGAAGGCCCGATGGGCTTATGTCATGGCCTGACTGTCCGTCGTCCGTCGTCCGTCGTGCGTCGTCCATCGTGCGTCGTGCGTCGTCCGTAAACATCTTCTCTGAAACCGCTTGGCCGATTAAGCTGAAACTTGGCATGCATGTTCCCCCCAATGAGTACACCAGAATTTGTTCATGCCGTGTCGATACGATTTTAAATATGGCCGCCATGGCGGCCATCTTGAATTTGCCATTGGAACATTGTTATCGCGATTTCTCAGGAACTACTGCATAGATCTTTCTCAAATTTGGTACACAGGTTCCCCTTGGGGTCTAGTTGTGCAAGATACCTGTTGTGGTCTGATTCACAAATCCAATATGGCCACCAGGCGGCCATCTTGGATTTCCCCATGAAACATTGTTATTGCAATTTCTCAGGAACTACTTTGTGGATCTTCCTCAAATTTGGTACACAGGTTCCCCTTGGGGTCTAGTTGTGCAAGATACCTTTTCTGCTCTGATTCGAACATCCAATATGGCCACCAGGCAGCCATCTTGGATTTCCCTATGAAACTTCGTTATCGTGATTTATCAGGAAGAACCGCATGGATCTTTCTCAAATTTGATACGCAGGTTCCCCTTGGGGTCTAGTTGCGCAAGATACAATTTGCGGTCTGATTGAAAAATCCAATATGACCACCAGGCGGCCATCTTGGATTTCCAGATGAAACATTATCGCGATTTCTCAGGAACTACTGCATGGATCGTTCTCAAATTTGGTACAGAGGTTCCCCTTGGGGTCTAGTTGCGCAAGATACAATTTGTAGTCTGATTGAAAAATCCAATATGGCCACCAGGCGGCCATCTTGGATTTCCAGATGAAACATTGTTATCGTGATTTCTCAGGAACTACTGCATGGATCTTTCTCAAATTCGGTACAGAGGTTATCGTGAATTCTTAGGATATTACTGCATGGATGTTGATACACAGGTTCCCCTTGTGATCCAGTTGTGCAAGATACCTTTTTTGGGTTCATTTCGAAAATCCAATATTGCCGCATCTTGAATTTCCCATGAAACTTTATCATAAAATCTCAGGAAATAACGGCATGGATCATTTTATAGTGTTCAGGGGGGACAGCACAAGTTAGAAACTCATCTATTGCAGTTCTTTAGTAAAAATTTCTCACAGCTACTTTCTCCAGTTACAGACAGATGACCTACAGTGCCGTGGCACTATCTTTTACATCTTCGCCGACAGATGGGGGTATGGCTTGGTTAGGCCATACCTCACCAGAGATTACTTTCATTGGAAAAATGTCCTGTTACATCTCATTGCCATCGTAACGACCCAGTCGCACATATTTCGTACTCGACATGTCTCCCCCTGGTGCATATACCCACAAAATATTGGAATCGTAGGTTAAAAACTGTCCAATGTACTGTCCGGACACGAAGTGGACAGACGGACGAACGACTGCAATCACATAATAAAATTGGTTCTGGTTATTGCTTATACAGCTTACTGACAATCACACATTATATTTTGGTATAATTGCCTTTATTCCATAACCTCCAATTACAATCATGAATTTACAGCTTGACCTCCTGTGAAATCGACTACCGGTATGTTGCCATTTTGTTCAGGGGAGACAATGCAAGTTAGAAACTCATCTATTGCAATTCTTCAGTAAAAATTTCTCGCAGCCACTTTCTCCAGTTATAGCCAGATGAGCGCTACAGTGCCGTGGCACTATCTTTAAGAAATGGAATCAGGTCAACGATAAAGAATTCGAAAGTTCCGCCAATTCAACAATTTAAGGAGATGACAATTTAAGTAGTGGCAAAGGATATGTGACGACAATACGGGGAAAACTCCCTGTGTGGGTTTGTAATCAAGCTGCATTTTGTTCAATCCAAAACCTGCCAAATGAAATCTTTCTAGAAGTTTATATACTGAAATATCAGCCTCGAAAAAATTACGATGATCCGTTGTATAAAACTTGAGATATGATTGATCAAAATGTGCTCCTTGGCCTGATTTGGTATTTTTGAGGCTTTTACAGTGAGGATTTTCTCTTACAGCAAAAATATAACACCTCAAACCAAAGCAATTTTGTCACACAATATATTGGGAAGTTTGTTTATTGGAAAGAGGGACGAATGTTTTTGGTTTGAGGTGTCCTATTTTTGCTGTAGGAGAAAATGCTCCAAAATACCAAAATAAGCCAGGGAGCACATTTTGATCAATCATATCTCCATTTTTATGCAAGTGAACATCTCAGTTTTCGAAGGGGATATTTCAATATGTAGACTTAAAGGAAAACCTTATTTGGTATGTTTTGGAGTGGAAAAAAAATCGGCTTTAATACCGTCACACACAAAACAGTTTTTCGTATGTAAACGTCACCTATCCTCTGTGAAAGTCTTGAATGGAAAAGAATCTCTTATTTGGTGTATTCTGTTTGAATATTGTGTTTAATATATATGGACTTCTGTTGACACCCCTAAGAACAGTTGTTTGTGTAGATTTTGTATAAATACCTGCATGTCAAACCTGTTATGGTGGTATTATCTATGTTACAAGGAACATTATGATGTATGATGTACTATATTCAAGCAGAACAAACCAACGAAGAGACTCCTTCCCCATTACATGACTTTTTGCCACTTGTCACTACATCACCCCCTTAATCCGCCTAATCGATTACTGAGTGCACATAGAATTTCATTTTAACCCGACAATTCACTGTTTTCTTATTACCATAGCAACTTTCTTGACAACTGCTTCAGGCAGTTAACGCTTGTGAACGCTGAACAGGGTAAGTCATGCCGCTGTTCAGTCAATGACCTGCATGTGAATGTTATCTACATTCTCCGTCCACGACAGACGTATAAGATGCATGTATGTATACGGTATACTTATATTTTGAACCAGATTAAATTGCTATATAATTATTGTTCTGGGACTTATCACATCTACACACCCTACCCAGACTGATCACATCTACACACCCAATCCAGTGATCACATCTACACACCCTACCGAGGCTGAGTAATCTACACACCCTACCCAGACTGATTACATCTACACACCCTACCCAGACTGAATACATCTACACACCCTACCCAGACTTATTACATCTACACACCCTATCCAGACTGATTACATCTACACACCCTACCCAGACTGATCACATCTACACACCCTATCCAGTGATCACATCTACACACCCTACCCAGACTGATTACATCTACACACCCTACCCAGACTGAATACATCTACATTCCCTACCCAGACTGATCACATCTACACACCCAATCCAGTGATCACATATACACACCCTACCCAGACTGATTACATCTACACACCCTATCCAGACTGATTACATCTACACACCCTTACCCAGACTGATCACATCTACACACCCAATCCAGTGATCACATATACACACCCTACCCAGACTGATTACATCTACACATCCTACCGAGTGATCACATCTACACACCCTACCCAGACTGATCACATCTACACACCCTATCCAGAGATCACATCTACACACCCTACCCAGTGTTCACATCTACACAACCTACCCAGACTGATTACATCTACACATCCTACCAAGACTGACCACCTCTACACACCCTACACAGACTGATGACATCTACACACCCAACCCAGTGATTACATCTACACAACCAACCCAGACTGATTACATCTACACATTCTACCCAGTGAGGACATCTACACACCCTACCCAGTGATCACATCTACACAACCTACCCAGACTGATTACATCTACACATCCTACCCAGTGATCACATCTACACACCCTACCCAGTGATCACATCTACACACCCTACCCAGACTGATCACATCTACACACCCTACCCAGACTGATCACATCTACACACCCTACCCAGACTGATCACATCTACACACCCTACCCAGACTGGTCACATCTACACACCCTACCCAGACTGATCACATCTACACACCCTACCCAGACTGATCACATCTACACACCCTACCCAGATTTATCACATCTACACACCCTACCCAGACTGATCACATCTACACACCCTACCCAGATTGATTACATCTACACACACTACCCAGTGATCACATCTACAAGCCCTACCCAGACTGATCACATCTACACACCCTACCCAGATTGATCACATCTACACACCCTACCCAGACTGGTCACATCTACACACCCTACCCAAACTGATTACATCTACAAACCCTACCCAGACTGATCACATCTACACACCTACAAACCCTACCCAGACTGATCACATCTACACACCCTACCCAGACTGATTACATCTACACACCCTACCGAGGCTGATTCATCTGCACACCGTACCTAGAATGATTACATCTGCACACCATATCCATACTGATCACATCTACACACCCTACCCAGACTGCTCACATCTACACAACCTAACCCGACTGATCACATCTACACACCCTAGCGATGCTGATCACATCTACACTTCCTATCCTACAAACCCTACCCAGACTGATCACATCTACACACCCTACCCAAACTGATCACATCTACACGCCCTATCCAGACTTATCACACCTACACACGCTACCCAGACTGATCACATCTACACACCCTACCCAGACTGATCACATCTACACGTACTACCAAAACTGATCACATCTACACGCCCTATCCAGATTTATCACATCTACATACGCTACACAGACTGATCACATCTACACACCCTACCGGGACTGATACATCTACACTTCCTATGCACACATGGGTAGGGTGTGTAGATGTGATCAGTCTGGGTAGGGTGTGTAGATGTGATCAGTCTGGGTAGGGTGTGTAGATGTGTAGATGTGATCAGTCTGGATAGGGTTTGTAGATGTGATAAATCTGGGTAGCGTGTGTAGATAAGTTTGGATAGGGCGTGTAGATGTGACCAGTCTGGGTAGGGTGTGTAGATATGATCAGTCTGGGTAGGGTGTGTAGATGTGATCAGTCTGGGTAGGATGTGTAGATGTAATCAGTCTGGGTATGGTGTGCAGATTAATCAGCCTCGGTAGGATGTGTAGATGTGATCAGTCTGGGTAGGTTGTGTAGGTTTGATCAGTCTGGATAGGGTGTGTAGATGTGATAAGAATGGATAGGGTGTAGATGAGATAGGTCTGGATAAGGTGTGTAGATGTGATCAGTCTGGGTAGGGTGTGTAGATGTGGTCAGTCTGGGTAGGGTGTGTAGATGTGATCAGTCTGGGTAGGGCGTGTAGATGTATTCAGTCTTTTTAGGGTGCGTAGATGTATTCAGTCTGGGTAGGTTTCTAGATATGACCAGTCTGGGTAGGATGTGTAGATGTAATCAGTCTGGGTAGGTTTGTAGAGATGACCAGTCTGGGTATGGTGTGTAGATGTAATCAGTCAGGGTAGGGCGTGTAGATGTATTCAGTCTTTTTAGGGTGCGTAGGTGTATTCAGTCTGGGTAGGTTTGTAGATATGACCAGTCTGGGTAGGATGTGTAGATGTAATCAGTCTGGGTAGGTTTGTAGATATGACCAGTCTGGGTAGGGTGTGTAGATGTAATCCGTCAGGGTAGGGTGTGTAGATGTATTCAATCTTTTTAGGGTGCGTAGATGTATTCAGTCTTTTTAGGGTGCGTAGATGTATTCAGTCTGGGTAGGTTTGTAGATATGACCAGTCTGGGTAGGATGTGTAGATGTAATCAGTCTGGGTATGGTGTGTAGATGTAATCAGTCAGGGTAGGGTGTGTAGATGTAATCAGTCAGGGTAGGGTGTGTAGATGTGATCAGTCTGGGTAGGATATGTAGATGTAATCAGTCAGGGTAGGGTGTGTAGATGTGATCAGTCTGGGTAGGATATGTAGATGTAATCAGTCTGGATAGGGTGTGTAGATGTAATCAGTCTGGGTAGGGTGTGCAGATTAATCAGCCTCGGTAGGGTGTGTAGATGTGATCAGTCTGGGTAGATTGTGTAGATCTGATCAGTCTGGGTAGGGTGTGTAGATGTGATAATACTGGATAGGGTGTAGATGAGATAAGTCTGGATAGGGTGTGTAGATGTGATCAGTCTGGATAGGGTGTGTAGATGTGATCTGTCTGGGTAGGATGTGTAGATGTAATCAGTCTGGGTAGGATGTGTAGATGTGATAAGTTTGGGTAGGGTGTGTATATGTGATAATTCTGGGTAGGGTGTGTAGATGTAATCAGTCTGGGTAGGGTGTGTAGATGTAATAAGTCTGGATAGGGTGTGAAGTGGTGACAAGTCTGGATAGGGTGTGTAGATGTAATCAGTCTGGGTAGGGTGTGCAGATTAGTCAGCCTCGGTAGGGCGTGATAAGTCTGGATAGGGTGTGTAGATGTGACCAGTCTGGGTAGGATGTGTAGATGTGATCAGTTTGGGTAGGGTGTGTAGATGTGACCAATCTGGGTAGGGTGTGTAGATGTGATCAGTCTGGGTAGGGTGTGTAGATGTGATAAGTCTGGGTAGGGTTTGTAGATGTGATCAGTCTGGGTAGGGTGTGTAGATGTGATAAGTCTGGGTAGGGTGTGTAGATGTGATAAGTCTGGGTAGGGTGTGTAGATGTGATAAGTCTGGGTAGGGTGTGTAGATGTGATAAGTCTGGGTAGGGTTTGTAGATGTGATCAGTCTGGGTAGGGTGTGTAGATGTGATCAGTCTGGGTAGGGTGTGTAGATGTGACCAGTCTGGGTAGGATGTGTAGATGTAATCAGTCTGGGTAGGGTGTGTAGATGTGACCAATCTGGGTAGGGTGTGTAGATGTGATAAGTCTGGGTAGGTTTTGTAGATGTGATCAGTTTGGGTAGGGTGTGTAGATGTGACCAATCTGGGAAGGGTGTGTAGATGTGATAAGTCTGGGTAGGGTTTGTAGATGTGATCAGTCTGGGTAGGGTGTGTAGATGTGATAAGTCTGGGTAGGGTGTGTAGATGTGATAAGTCTGGGTAGGGTGTGTAGATGTGATAAGTCTGGGTAGGGTTTGTAGATGTAATCAGTTTGGGTAGGGTTTGTAGATGTGATCAGTCTGGGTAGGGTGTGTAGATGTGATAAGTCTGGGTAGGGTGTGTAGATGTGACCAATCTGGGTAGGGTGTGATAAGTCTGGGTAGGGTTTGTAGATGTGATCAGTCTGGTTAGGATGTGTAGATGTGATAAGTCTGGGTAGGGTGTGTAGATGTGACCAATCTGCGTAGGGTGTGTAGATGTGATAAGTCTGGGTAGGGTTTGTAGATGTGATCAGTTTGGGTAGGGTGTGTAGATGTGATAATTCTGGGTAGGGTGTGTAGATGTGATCAGTCTGGGTAGGGTGTGTAGATGTATTCAGTCTGGGTAGGGTGTGTAGATGTAATCAGTCTGGGTAGGATGTGTAGATGTGATCAGTCTGGGTAGGGTGTGTAGATGTATACAGTCTGGGTAGGATGTGTAGATGTAATCAGTTTGGGTAGGGTGTGTAGATGTGATCAGTCTGGGTAGTATGTGTAGATGTGACCAATCTGGGTAGGGTGAGTAGATGTGATAAATCTGGGTAGGGTGTGTAGATGTGATCACACTTCACCCTACACAGACTGATCACATCTACACGCCCTACCTATACTGATCACATCTACACCCTATCCAGACTGATCGCATCAACACACCCCCACCCAGACTGATCACATCTACACACCCTACACAGACTGATCACATCTACACACCCTATCCAGCTTGATCACATCCACACGCCCTACCTAGACTGGTCGCATTTACACGCCCTACCCAGACTGATCACATCTACACGTCCTACCTAGACTGATCCCATCTACACGCCCTACCCAGATGATCACATCTACACGCCCTACCCAGACTGATCACATCTACCCACCCCCACCCAGACTGATCACATCTACACATCCTACCGAGACTGATCACATCTACACACCCTACTCATGCTGATTCTGTGCCGCCTCGCCCCACCCTAGTTATTCCAGCTGTATCGTATTATTTCTAAGTACTTTGGGACAAAACCGTATACAAGATGGCGAAGAACGTCAAACAATTCTTCAGGTGAACTATTCTGGGTGCCATTTGTTAGTTGACCTGGATGCAATTCATGATTTCATAACCACACGAAAATGATAGACTATGGCATTCCTTATATAAAGTTTCAGCTCTTTATATCGTTTTTCGGAACTATTGGGAATGGTTAACTAGCCGCACATGCCAGCTATATCTGTTTATACCTTGCAATACCGGTCAGATGTTCCACACGCCCTCGTCTGCAACTCCGCAGGTCTCTTCTGACAGTCTGTGTATGGGTACCATAGTTTTTTGTGGAAGTTCTCGATACACTGGTAACAGGATAGATTCAAAGCCAAAACTGTGGGCAGATGGAAAAATGTGTATTAGAAAAATATAATATAATATAATTATATATAATCAGAAGTGGATGAACTAGAAGTATGCAAGGATCACTTAGACTATGTAGACGGCAATGGCACCACCAGCCTGCCTATAACGCTTCATGTGACGTATGATGTGAAATCTGCGCAATACAGAATCCAATTTTTCCACTGTGCGCCGATCGGCTTGCAGTCGTTATTAGTCGTTATTAGTCGGCAATTGTCGGCAGCTGAATTATCTAAATTTAGACTGAGGAATCATGGGAATTATCTGGAGCACGCAGTCTGGCCGTACGCTACGGTGACCCAGAAAACCGGTTGTGCTCACATCGGAGTCAACATTTTTTCGTTAGATCCAAACTTCTGCCCAACGAAGGTCTACCTGTACTTTCGACTCCTGTTGTCTTTTTAACACATTAGTTCGATATCTTAAATGGGCAATAAATCGTTTATTGAATTACAATCGAGTATGGACGTAGTTCATTTATTCTGGGGATCCAGGTCTACGGTACCTTATAAACTCTGGGAGATAACGCGGGAAGTTCATATATTTGCTTTACCACTAACCTGATGGCCCCCTAACGGGTGGGCAGGATATTACCATATATGTCTTTGTTTTTTATTGTGCATCTAAAATCCCCAAATCCATAATCTATCATGTCCGTGCGAACTACAGACATTTGGTGATACGAATGGCTTTATGTTTACACAATATATCAACAACAAGTTTGAATCAGGTCGAATTCAAAGGAATGTTTTGACCCACTCGTCATAAGCCTCAATTTTCCGCGGTAAGCGTGGGAGGTCATTATAGGACGTAACCAACACTGGCGACCAATGAACATTCGATTTTCTTACAACCGAAGTTCAAAATACTACAGAAATATCGCGTGATACGCAGGCGTGCCATTCTCAAAGAGAGCCGTGTCTACCCGCGGGAGACCAAAGCGACTCTCATGTAAACTGGTGACATTTTTGAATCTCCAATCTCAAAGCGAGGCAGCATGACATCATTCTCAAAGCGAGCCGTGTCTACCCGCGAACTACTTCCTGTATTAGATAACTCGCTTTCACGGCCAAGAATACATACCGACAATAATTTGTTCGCGATTGATATGCTCCGAAACGGAAAGAGTCATTTCCCAATTATATAGCCCACGTTATGTTTAGCAATTCGCTTCTAACTCGGCGGAGTCAGCAGGTCAGTGACAAGCCAGATAATCATACGCCGCCTACTCACCCCCCAAATTTTGGGGGGATGGCTCCCATTTACGCGTGAGACTCTTTCTCGCAGTAGGGAGTCTCGCGAGACGAGAATGGCAGGCGTGCCTTATAAGGACTATCAGGAATTTTACTAGCGAGTCACAAAGGTAATTGATTGGCTACCAGATTTAGAAGCACAAGCGCCCATTATACGGCTTGACCCAGAGAGAAAACGAAAGGGGAAAGCTATTGCGCTCGTGACGATGAGTTCATTCACTTCGGCTTCCTCAATTCTGTTCTCTTGTTCAATCAAATAAATGTATCAACTTAGGTTACATTTCGCTGAATAAATATTATTGATGATGGGAGGTTTGCATCAAGAGTGTGAGAAGAACGAATATCCTTAGAATGCCGCATCTGACAATTCAGCTGGGTGCTTATTTGCATATGAATAAGACTTCCTGGATAAATTAGAGGGATATATTAATTAATTATTATTGCTACCAGTGCTGGTAACTAAAAGTAAACAATATGTTGTTCCTTGGAAGTACAAATAAGTCGCCATGACAAGTTAACATAGGCGAGCCGTGAATTTGATGATTTTCATTGATCTGCAGGTGCAAGGTCACGGCCTCTCACAAAACTCCCATGATTCATTGCGCCATCTTCGTCGCTTCGACTCCGGACGCTGGAGTTGCATTCGCGGTTGTTGAGTCGTGGCCTGACATTCCAAAATTGTCTCCCCTGGAAGTTGGCCAGTTTCCGCTAGGGGGCAATGTTTTCAACTGGAAGCGCTAAAACGGGTAACATGCCGTCGATGACACTGAATACATCCTTGCATACTTCTAGTTTTCATCCACTTCTGATATAATATAATATAATAATCGGCGGAACCTAAACTCACAGGGCAGAACTCCAAGATGGCGAATGCGGCTATATTGGAACAAGCGTAAACTACCAGCATCCTACTAACCCCTCCACAGTCGGTCGTTTAAATCTTTCATAAGAGAATAAATGTGACATTAACAGATTTTACTGAAAGTTAATAGCTCTTCCAAGTTTAATCTCCAGCCAGTTCGTATACTCCCTCAAAACTAATTAACATGAAATAAAAGATGATGGGAATGGCTATATTGGATTATGTGTCCCGATGGAAGTCTGAGCTCAAGTCCCTTCTCAAGATCGATATGTTCATTTATTTTTTCTTTCTGTCCACAACAACTGTGTGAAATCCAAGATGGCGGCAGCGAGCTTACGCATCTCGCTAATAAGCAATACTAGCCACCCCCTCACAGATATCAATTCACTCTCTCTGTTTGAAATTGATGGGTTGCGTTCATTTCCAGGAAATTTATAACGTATCTATATAACCGAAATTCAGAATCGCGGATGAGAGATCACCCTACACTATGCCCACCTTCGGCTCGGTGGGGTGCAACAATTTCAGTATCTCCATAACGAGGGAACATGCGTCTACGAGCCAATGTATACATGTAGGTTTACAGTCCTTTTCTAGGCTAGCGGCATATAGGTTATAATGCACGTTATGTAAAACATATTTATGATTAATATTGATCAGTCTACCAGTTTGGTGGTAATGCTGAATCTGCAACCGGAAATATATTAAGGGGCACAATGAAATATAAAATATATATAGGCTTTGTGTAGAAATGCATTCGTGGCTCCTAGTGGCATTCATACACAAAAAATAACGTTCTGACACTTCCATTCGCGAGAATTCTCCGATGAGATATCTATCATGTCTGTACGTTCAGCGGTTTTGGCGTTAGGAATAGGCGAGGTACATTACTGTGTGTAATGGGATCATCTGTCTCGGCTTGGGTAACCCTCGTTTCAAACCCCGGACCATACGATGGCATTATTACATATTTAACACCGATCGAAAATGTGTCATTGAAGAAAGGTGGATATACAATGTGAATTTAATTTTAAGTTTAAGGTACCGGTATCGTCTACAAACTCCCCCAATTCCATTCTAGATAATATTTTTAGCCTGTGATATTTTGATAATAAAAATTAGAACCATCAACCTTTTTATGATCACCTTAAAAATAATGGTCATGAATTCTGAAGAGTGATGAGCAATGATTGTAAATTTAGGTCGTCACCGTTTAAGGGTGAGATGAAGCGACATCCTCAGCCTTAAAAGGTGATGGCCGTCACTATTCAAATGTGATGGCTCTTACTCGTCACCTTTTAAATGTGATGGCCATGTCTGATCACCATTAATGGGCGATGGGCCACGGCCTTGGGCCCTATTCCTTTTCACACCCGGGAACCACATGGGTGGGGTCCTATTCCTTTTCACATCCGGGAACCCCACGGGTGCCTCAGTTCGTCGTCTCTTACGACAAGCTGTCTGAGGAGCTGAGGCCTATTCTTACCATGACCTGGGATGTGCATAATGACATCCCAGGTCAATCCCCGGAAGCCCCACGGGGCCCATCTGAATACAACCACCATGTCCATATACTTAGGAGTATGAGCCGCGTAGTCGGTCTCTAAAAGTTCCGAATCCGTTTTTATTTGCTTTCCAGATTCGGGCACTCAATAAAGACATAACAAAATCTCTTTCCATGATAACACTATAATCATCGTACAAAACACAAAAAGTGTTTGTTTTTTCTTGGATCACTCGATGAAGTCACAACGATATCATCGACATTTGGTGGATCTTACTGTTCATATTGTCGGTAGGAGAAATCATATCTTCTTCGAACCAGTGTGGTGGTGACGTGCAAAATGTCCAGTTGCGCTACAGTCTGCACAGGCAATCTTCGAACAGGGTTATCTCCCCTCCTGCTAATCGAATGGCAGAAGGGGAGATAACCCTGTTTGGAGGTTGTCTGCACAGGGTACCTCGCATCCATAGTCCCTATCGCCTGGGAAGAACATTGGTTGTTGTTAACACACATGACACCACCTCGTTGTTTCACAATATCACCACGGACCAGCTCACACGACATCTTCCTAACAGACTTATAGAGACTCACTTCAGCTGTAGTTGGTTTTGCCACATCCTAGCGAGCCAGTGTATCAATCGATTGGGTACGATCGATACACTGGCTTGGTTAGGTACCGATAGCAGTTCTTGATATATATAATTCGAGGGGTTTCCACTAAACCCAACCAATCAGTAAGCGCGCTGAAGCAGGTCATCAGGCCAATCCACAGCGAGGTTTGAGTTATGACTGGTTTGAATTTCATCGCTGGCCAGACTGCCTTTGAAGTTACGCTGAAATCGACATCGGGTGTCAAAGCGAAAACCGCAGGCTTCAGATACCGACGCGCTAATTCAAAACAACCGCTGGGGATGAAATGTACGAGATTGTGAAAAAAGCGCAAGGACTCCAGAACTCATATGAATCACTGAAAAGGTCCAGGTAAACCCTCTGCGAGGCTTTAGGGATTACCTGGACTTGTGCAGATGGTTTTTTCATAGTACTGACGAGAAGTTAATATCTTACATGCTCTGCAAAAGTTCAGGCAAAAAATTTCACGCAAATTTCGACGATTCGTTCAGATGCACCAGATGACCCTCAACGGAAATCCAACATAATTCGGCAAAGCCTGACAAGACAAAACAGAACATTACAACATATCTCTGGGTCCTTACTCTCCTTCGGTGTATTCGGTTATCCATATGGCCCGTACAAGTAACCACGATGGAAACTAATTTCTCGTCTCCAGCTCTAGTCCACCTTGTGAGACGCTCAAACCGGATTTCGACACCAAACTTTATACCACACCGAAATACCGCTGATTCGGGGTTCGGGGTATCTCGGCAATCAGTACTAGTATTTTGATTAAATGAATGCCAGAACTTCCAATTTCAGTTGATCATTGGCGTTCATATACAAGACATCAGACTGGGCACATGTCCTGGCAAGGTGTCCCTTCTCTGCTGGCAGTTTATGATTGGACAGAAAAGGAAGACCGAAAATACACAGTTATTTTGTACAAATATACACATTGTTTTAGTCTATACAAGTCGATAGTTACTTTTTCACTTAGTGGCTATACTCGTAAAAGGAAATCATGCCGGACTAGAATGGTATGGAATGATTCTGATATATTGTAAACTGCCACGAAATTACGATTAAGACTGCAGGTAATTGTGGAAAACTCGGGAGTCGTGGAATTAAATAAGAAGAGAGGGACTTTCAATGGCGAGTATTACGCTGTGACACTAATAAAATATTATACCGACTGAGGGCTCGGTCCTATGAAAATTGATACGATCCGGATATGACATTATATCAGTGTTCTGGAATCAAAAAGGCAGTTCTTGTCATTGTGGTGCGTGTTCATTCATTGAAATCATTCAGCTGTAAAGGTTTTATGCGGGATACACGATAATTCCATTTCCATTTAATTTGATGCTTTGTCGTGTTTGGCACCACACCCAGTGAACGCAGGAAACGAGATGTTAACTATTTCTGGCGTAGCCGTGATATGACTTATATTATCACGACAACTGTCAATCAGCAATTTTAATATCGAGAAATATGAGTTGAGAAAATAGACTATTATTGACTAGGATATGATTTTCAAACCTGAGGAATGTTCATGCTTCATGCAAAAGATTATAGCATTCAATGGACAACAAAAACCGTCACAGTTGTATTTTACTCTAGCTAAGATTCATAGCGTCTCCCTTCCATCAACGCTATGCCGACGACAAATACACTTCCCTGGAGGTAACTCGAACATCTCCATGGCGCATTTATTATTACCTTTGCGCCCTATTGGACCTTCATTAACTTGAGAAAATGGGCCGCCATGAATAAAAATACAGAAATGGCAGACTCGCTGGCCCTTCGTTGGCCATACTATGTGTTTTATTATTACAATACTTGTTTGTCCGGAACGCACAGCTGATGGTGACGTACACGACACGGGAATAATTACGAACACACAGATGGCGAAATCGGAGCGAGCGCTATATCGATGAATACAACAGTTGTCAAAACTTATGTGGTGACAAACAAAAAATAATGTGTTGACAAAATTATACGGTCACAAAATCATTTGATGAATAACGCTGGTAGTGACTTTGTGTTATGATGAGCACCAGGTTTATCTCTTGTCACAACACTCGCTAAATGTTCGCTACAACGTGAGGGTGATATGTTAAATATACAATGAAATAGTATTTTGTCTGTGGCGTCGTAAATGCATGGTGATATATTAGAGTATAGAATATAGTTATCATTGGTAGATCATATATGTCACCACGTGTTGCGTTTCCTGGAAAACATGATAAAGTTGATTTTTGTTTTTAATGAACAGATGAAACCCTCAAAAAACTTGACTTTTCTTGAAGTTTACTTTGTGAAGTTTCAAACTCGGAATAATTGGTGGGAACAGTGACATCTCGATGAGATCATAGAAGGTGCTGTATGACACGTTTCCGTATTATTGGAGTATGCATTTAAAGCACTTTCCTAACGCTACCAGGCCTGGGTGTTTTGGAGGCTGCCCCTGTCTTGTAGGGGCATTTTTTTATTTTTCGATATTTTCTCTCAGATTTAACTAATTTATATGATAGAGAATAATTAGTTTTGGCAAAGTAGATAACTTTCAGTCCTATTAGTCAAGAAATATTCGAAATAATGGTCAGAAAAGACGGAAAACACTACTATTCTGACACACCTCGTGGCCGCCATGTTGAATTTTTCCATGATCCTTTGCACCTAGTTTTATGAAAATAGTCTCAAAATGATGGCAGGGGGCATGCACCCACCCTCGGCTAAGTACCGGGTTAACACAAATAATAAGGTGATGCCAGGTAATTATCTTTCTTAAGGGTTTCAAGAACTGGACTGATAGATGTGGTAATCTGTCTTCTTCCGGAAGGGACATGGACAGAAGCAATTATTTTTCTGATGTACAAATTTGACCATTTAAAAGGATGTATATAGGAGAACACGACCCTCCACATTAGTCAGAGAACGTAGATATACCTTTAGCATGTTTAGATGAACAGGTGAATGTAACGTTGGCTCCCAGTGTCGTCTTGATCGAATCAAAATCTCAAACATATACACATGTAGCAATGAACGTATCGATTTGAAGCCTTGGATCGACCTTTGAATCCAATCGATCGCCAATGTTGCCTGGTGCGTATAAATGCAGTTAATGAGTGTAATGACTATGATTGAAAGAAAATAATCCTTCTATCAATATTCAAACAATTACGTCTGCAAACACAAGATATCAATAACTACTTAACTGCATATCGAAAATAACTCCCCTATATGCCTGACAGACAAAACCAAATTACAGACATTAAAAGCAAAGCAACATGAAATTAAGCCCATAGAATGAAGGTTGTTAAGAGTTAGGCTACCGGTGTCCGATACCAACGGCACAGAGTTATTGATATTGTAACAAATGTGAAACAAATCAAGAAGTAGTTTTGAAACACTAAGATATAATGCATCACATGTATTCTAGTACCTTATATTTAGTTCAACCCTTTCTGCACATTTAAATTCAAACGTCTCTGTAGATTTCTGAGAACTCGTATTGCTGCCTTTCCGGTACCGACGACATTAATAGCGACAAAGCATCACCGATCAATTTAAAATATTTTGATTAATCATTTCATTGAAATTTGCACTCTTTCTAACCTACAATATACATAATTTATTTGTATGTTTCTAGTTGCGCAATTTCGCGCTCTCCACTGATATTACATACGTGCACTAGGTTCATCCAGTAATAAGACTTACAATGTTCCAGAAAAAAGTACATGGGATTGGGGGAAGACTATTCAGTTCTATGGTATAGGCATGGAGGGTGATACAGTCATGTAACATTAGGGAGATAGAATAAATGGTATATATAGAAAAGGTTGGAAAAAATTGTCTTCTCCCATGCACCCCATGGACTCAGAAGAGACTCTTATCTCGAACAGATCCGAGATAAATGTCCCAAGAGACAAATATGCCCCAACCGGCACAATGGTCTTGATTATATAATACAAAATAGTCAATGGCCAAACATCTCAAAATATAGATCAATGTGATTCTTGGAGTGTACCCTTCAATTCAATCTATTCTTGGAGTGTACCCTTCAATTCAATCTATTCTTGGAGTGTACCCTTCAATTCAATCTAATGAATTTAAAACGAGATACAGTGCAGACAAGCTAAATTATAAGTTCTTGGGATGATGCTGTGTTGGCTTCTCTCATGTTACCCTAAAAAATGCTTAGAACTTCGGAATCAAATGAGCCACACAGCTGTGAAGTTTGATATGATTAAATAATAACAATGCGGGCATATTGGGGGGTAATGACCTTGACCTTTGACCTGTAAGTGATAGGTTTTTTGGAACCACATGGATAACACTACAGTTAAGTTTCAAAATGTATGGCCATTCATAAGTTTAAGATGTACATGTATTCCAGACAATGATAAACTTCCGTCTTGGGTTGGTGTGACCTTGACTTTTGACTTAGTCAGGCTATTTGTCCAATACATAGTCTGTAAAAAAGTGAAATGAATTGACTTAACTGTTCCTGAGAGATCATGCTAGCAAGAATATATGACGCACAACACACGGATAGACAGCAATTCTATGTTCCCCGACCGGGATCCGGCGGGGAATAAAGATATATTTTTTATGGATTATGTCAAATTAATGTCATCGAAGAAACCCAGCCAAAGTTTTGATTCCTAAAGAACCATACAGAAACATTTGTATTGTCTCAAAGAGCATGTATTTGACGTCTCAAAGAGCATGTATTTGACGTCTCAAAGAGCATGTATTTGACGTCTCAAAGAGCATGTATTTGACGTACACTAGCCATTCTCTATCACATAGTAGACAATAATAATTCAGATTTCCTTCAAAATTCTTCGATAAAATCCTCCTGTCAATATGACGTCAAAATAACGTGGTTAGAGCCGTTCACGAAGTTCTGGAATGATCCAATTATATAATGTAAATACTTTCTGGTAACGAAATAAAAATGGAAAATTTCGGGTGTCCGTTCTTACATATATTTCAACGCGATCCACTGGACCTAAGAACTTACCTTTGGTGACAGGTAACTGGATTATCAAGCCGAATGTAACGATGGCTTGTACAGGTACATCCATTTCAATTTCTGTCCCACTAGAACATTCAATCCCAAAGAATCTCTGTACTAGAACTGACTGATTTAAAGAACATCATGAACTGGATTTGGTTCAGTCTGATATTTTCTGATCAAATTGACGTATTGGAAATATAAATTCGAACGTTTATCAGATTATCTCCAAAGAAACTTTCCGGAGTTTAACTCGAACGGATTTAGTTAAAATATCTCAGCAATTTCGAATTCATCGTCTCGATATTCCGCCAGGTTGCCCGTATTGCCATCTTGTAACCAAATTGTCCCATACAAAGTTGAATATTTTCTGCAATCAACGTGTGATATAGGGTGCTGTAAAAGTAGCAGCGATCCGGGCTGGCTTCTCGGCAGTTCTACGGTCGCCATGGTGACCAGTCGAGCAGTCAATTATGGCGGTTTAGCGGCGCGATCGACAGGAAATAAAGGCGGTAAATTGGTGTACTTAACCTGTCGGCCTATGTAGTGATTAACATAACCTGATCGATATGGATATAGCGGCCCAAAGAATTCCCTCTTGGGTATAAAATATTTGCGTATGATTTGTTGGACAAATTCATCTTATTGCAGGAGGAGATCACGTGTGATTATACTGGGCATAGAACCCTATCCGATAAACACAATTCGGGTAAATTAAATGCGAAAGTAACAGATATATTAAAAAAAATGGATTCTGTATTGTCTATATGCTTGTCTGTTCCATTGTTCCTCTCAGCATTCCGTGTACAGTTTTAAATCATGTTGAAGTTGAATTAGTTAGGATACCGTGACAGAGGTTTGAATGTCCTCATCTTAGAGCAAAATTCATCTCCGATTTGACCATTACAAACAGACATCAAATGTGGCGATAAAAGATTCAAATATGGTGAACATTTTGTCTTGTATTCTACCGTAACTTTCCACAGAACCAGTTATACGTTTCATATTAATTCAAGTATGAACTGTGATTCTAGGAATTTGATTTATGTTCTCGTATGCAATGGATGTGAGAAATACTAAATATACGTGAAAGGGAGGATACGCTGCGGAACCGATGCCGGTACCATGGGCAGCAGACAGACACCCCGAATATTCCAGTGTTGAAAGTGAGCAAGCACATAAGCTAATTTGCTTGACACTTAGATGTTAAATTCAGACGTTTCCTTTCTTCAACTTATGGACAGATAACACCAATAAGAGATCGATTTAGGAACAGATGTTTATTCACAGCTACCGCCTGGAGCTTCATCAGGATAATTTGAATATCCTCTTCTTAGAGCCAAATTCATCTCCGATTTGACACTATTACAAACACGACATCAAATGCGGCGATGAAAGGATTGGAATTAGTGATCAATCTATTTCGATTGAAATCAATCTATTAGATGAAAATCCCAGTTTATTATGTCCTGTTAGATTGATTTTGTCAGTCTAAATTAGATTCACTCTGTTCCTTTTCAATCCAATAGATTGAAAATAATTTCAATCTAACCGAAATATTGACATTTTAATCTGTGAAGATTAGATTTTGTCCCCGAGTTCAATCTTCTCAGAGTAAAATGTCAATCTTTCGGTTCGAATGAATTATTTTTAATCTGTTAGATTGAAAAAGAACAGATTGAATCTAATGTAGACTGGAAAATCAATAGATCATAATGAATTAGGATTTTCAATCTAATAAATTGATTTTCAATCGGAATAAATTGATAACTTATTCCAAATCTAATTATTATACTATTTTTCATCAGGACCTCATTGAACACCTTATTTTATTAATAAAATCGGTGTCCAATAAAACTGGTCATCACCAGTACCTTAATGGTAGAAATCATAAGGCTTTTTTCAGTTCTACTACACGTGGAGGACATCGTTCTTGGAAGGTTTCTTTGCTTATATAATTCTTCACGTTGGGCACACCGGCTCTCGTTAGATCACCGAAGTTAAGCAACGTTGAGGTCGGTCAATACTTGGATGGGTGACCGGATGCTGTACTGGCTGAGCTGATCAGTGTTCATGATAATAAGAATCCTTCTCACTCACTTACTTAACAACATCTATCATAGCAGTTCCCTTTAATAATAAACAAAAAAACATCACTTTCCTGGTACCCCATATGGCCGCCATTTTGAACTGACCCATGATCCTCTGCTCGGTGGGTCATGCAAATGGGCGCAAAATGACCCACAAGATGATAATCTTCAAAGTCACGGGGTTTCAGCTTTCAATATTTTGTCGTTCCGGCGATAGGAGCAACAAATCAACAGGGGGGTCAAGCTCTACAAGAATATGTAAAAGAAAATCAAGGTGACCGCCATGATGACGTCATAACAGTTCGGATTTGATGCTCTGAGGTAAATTATGTAGGTCAGTACCGGTAGGTCACCAACCCAATCTACAAAATAGGCGTTTATAATTAGTATTTCTAGTTAATGGCATCTGCATAAAATGAATACGTATGGACTATATGTTGTCCATGTACCAGTATGTGGTGTGATATTTCATCAACATGGATTTCGGAAGAAAATATCGAGTACATCATATCGAGACTTTTGGGAATATTTTTTTGACTGAAGTAAAAACGTAGAAAGGTTTCTGAAGTCGAACATTCCTGCTACATAAAGGAGGAGATTTGGTTTTATGTCACACTCAATGTTATTTCACTCATATGGTGACAACCAGTATGGTTGGTGGAGGAAGCCGGAGTACCCGGAGAGAACCCCCGGATTATTTTATATCTAACTTCAGTAAAATGGAGTGTTCTGGTGCATTTTGACGGAATATTTTGACTTTGAAGGACTTTTGTAGAGTGATATATGTGACCTGTGGTTGGTTCACAGCTAATCATTCGTTCAATGGAATCACAACACGACACCAAGAGTTCAGCGGTTCAAGATTTAATTGGTTCGACAATGGCGAGTCATCAGATATACTGCATAACCTGGCCCATTCCCATCCGTACAACAAAAAGGGCAATGGCAGACCTGTACAAGATAAACAATGGAATAACACTTAGAATCTGAAGGTTATTGACTCCCAACATTAAGTCACTCCATGATTATATAACGAGCAATATAATGTATTCAATTCAGAATTAATAAAGTGCATTTTCCCCCATTATTGTCCCCCGCCGCAACGCGGCCGGGGACTTTAAAATGGTTTTTGCTTCTTTGTGTCCGTGGATGTCCGTGGATGTCCGTCCATGTCTGTTCGAAGCGATAACTTCCTAACGCTTTGTTGGATTCTTTCGAAATTCGGAATATGCATTCCTTGCGGCAAGACGCCAGTCCGTATTGCATTTCAGCAACATCTGCCTGAAGGTGGCGCCACTAGTTCTTGCTTCTTTGCGTATGTGGATGTCCGTGTACGTCCGTGCATGTCTGTTCGAAACGATAACTTTCTAACACTTAGTTGGATTCTTCCGAAATTCGGCATACGCATTCCTTGCGACAAGACACCAGTCCGTATTGCATTTCAGCAACATCTGCTTGAAGGTGGCGCCACTAGTTCTTGCTTCTTCTATCCGTGAATGTCCGTGTACGTCTGTTCGAAGTGATAACTTCCTAACGCTTTGTTGGATTCTTCCGAAATTCGGAATATGCATACCTTGCGACAAGATGCCAGTCTGTATTACATCTCAGCAACATCTGCCTGAAGGTGGCGCCACTGGTTCTTACTTCTTTGTGTCCGTGGATGTTCGTGTACGTCCGTGCATGTCTGTTCGAAGCGATAACTTCCTAACGCTTTGTTGGATTCTTCCGAAATTCAGCATTCGCATTCTTTGCGACAAGAGGCCAGTCCGTATTGCATTTCAGCAACATCTGCCTGAAGGTGGCACCACTAGTTCTTGCTTCTTTGCATCCGTGGATGTCCGTGTACGTCCGTGCATGTCTGTTCGAAGTGATAACTTCCTAAAGTTTTGTTGGATTCTTCCAAAATTAGAATACGCATTCCTTGTGACAAGACGCCAGTCCGTATTACATTTCAGCAACATCTGCCTGAAGGTAGCGCCACTGGTTCTTGCTTCTTTGAGTCCGTGGATGTTCGTGTACGTCCGTGCATGTCTGTTCGAAGCGATAACTTCCTAACGCTTTGTTGGATTCTTCCGAAATTCAGCATTCGCATTCCTTGCGACAAGAGGCCAGTCCGTATTGCATTTCAGCAACATCGGCCTGAAGGTGGCGCCACTGGGTCAAAATAGATTTTTTCCGTGTACATCTGTTCGAAGCGATAACTTCCTAATGCTGTGTTGGATTATTCCGAAATTCGGAATACGCATTCCTTGCAACAGGACGCCAGTCCGTATTGCATTTCAGCAACATCTGCCTGAAGGTGGCACCACTGAGTTTCTCTTCTTCTTGTCCGTTCCAGTCAAAATGGGCCTTCAATTTTGCTATATGAAATCATTCTATTCCACATCATATGATTTACCCTAAAGCTTTTGCATGAACCATATTTTATTTCAGAAGTATAATGTGAAATAACTGGCGGGGAAATCCCCGCAGTACTGAATCCCTGATTTTTGAATTTCGTGTCATCTTAAACGAAGGACAACATTTCCTTCAATTTTGCTAACAAATAATTGTATTGCACATCATATGATTTACCCTGAAGCTTCTGCACGAATCATCTGTGTCCACACATGTATATTACTATATTAATTACAACTGTGTTCCTAATGTTTGGGTGCACACTGTGCATATGATCAATTTCCTGAATTCAACTGAATTCAACCTTGCCGGTCTTCAGACTGACAGATGATGGCATGCAGTTGTCAGTGCAGTTGTTCATGTACAGGGAGCTTTCTATGAATGAGTTGCAACCCCAAAAGGCTTAAAATTTATCAGGCACAGACCCATGTTTTTACCCCTCGGCCAATTTTGGCCATGGGGTATTGTCATCATCTTGTACGTCCGTCTGTCCGTACGTCCGTTCGTGAGCGAGATAGCCGGAAAACTGTTCCGCTGATGAATTCCAAATTTGGTATGCTTATTTACCTAGTCAAGGACCAGAAGCCTATAGAATTGGGACCTGATTGGGTGGGAACCTTAGCAGCCATCTTTAATTTCATGCAAAATGGATAATGATCCATATCTCGGAAACCATTCAACTGTTCAATACGAAATTTGATATACATCATCGATACATCAAGCAACTTTCAACGAATTACCAAACAGGCTTTTCTGATTAGCTGGGAACCCTGGAGGCCATCTTTAATTCATGCGAAATCGATAATGATAGCCTACATATCTCGGTTACCATTCAGTTGTTTTATATGAAGGTTGGCATATATCATCGATACATCCAGATACTTTGAATCGGGACCTGATTGACTGAAAACCTTGGTGGCCATCTTTAATTTAGGCAAAATCATTAATGATCTCTATATCTGATTCCGTTGGAGTGCTCAGTGTAAAATTTGGTATACATCATTGATGCATCAAGAGACTTACGATGAATGACAGATCTGGTTTCTCTGATTGGGCGGAAATCTTGGCGGCCATCTTTAATTTATTCAAAATCTTTAATGATGTTTATCTCTGATACCATTCAAATGTTCTATACGAAACTTGATTTACAGCATCGATGTATGAAGAGACTTGCATTAATGAATAACCACATTAGTTCCTCTGAGTGACGGGAAGGATGGGCAACCATCTTTAATTTATGTAAAATCATTAATGATCTCTATCTCTGACACTGTTCAAATGCTCAATGTAAAATTTGGTATACATTATCGATGCATCATCTCGGTTACTTCTACACGATGTGCCTAGGATAAAGTACTATACTATACACAATTTTTTGTAATTCAGCATCGCAGAAAACCATCGATTGCGTTTTCATGGTAAAAGGGTTAGGAAAGAACTAAAAATACACTTCAATGCAGAGTGATTTTGATTGACGCCAGAAATCGCTCAGAACGCTTCTTCGGCGATCTAGACCCCAGGAGCATCTGGGGCCTGGGCGGCCCCTGGATCCTCACCTAAAGTGCAATGATAGTGGCCGTACCACTTTGAATTTGCTTTCGACGCCCCCTGTATTAACAGACAGTGTCAACGTACTGTTCCAGCTGTCTCCCGTTCAGTGATTGGTCATTCGACCCCGCCATTTTAAACTAATACGAGCATTTTCATTGGATCACTATTAGATAAGACCCACCCCAATCTTCATACACAACCACGCGACTGTCTCAGTTGACTGATGACATAGCGCGGCCTCGTTTTTGATTTCAAAATCTGCCGTCTAACTGGGAAAATGCTGTTGTTGCTGCATCAGCCGATCATTGGCCCCCTGTAGAAGATACTATAGGCTAATACATGTAGGCTACCATGCCATGAGGTGATGCTTGGGATTGCATTTCGCTCACTTGCACCTACAGGTGGCGACAACTGGTGGCAAATTTAAAATTTGGTTTCCGGGCAACAGGTTGATGCCTTCAGCTTCTCGTCAAATTTGGTTTGCAGATAATGCCTTGAGATGTCACTTGGGGATGCTTCTCGGTGCTTCACTGCATGGAAACTATATCACAGAAGCAATCAACTTTCAGTCAATCGTTCTGAGTTGATCTTAAAACTTGGGAAGGCAGAAAGACCCTTCCACATCCAACGCCTATGAAGCAGCAGTTGCCTCCCTCATGTATATCCCCTGAGACCAACAATGCTAAAAAATATTGCTGCCATTTCGGCGGGGGACCTAGCATCCTCTGGCTGCTTGTTATCATTACAGTAGTTCTTATGGTTTATAATCTTTGACTTTACTCTGGCAGTAAACATGTAACATTCAAGTCATATATTTATGTAACATAGCACACAAGTATATTATTTACCCAGTATATGCTACAATAACTTTGGACGGTACAACGCTTGACTTACTCACAGATGCAGATAGCAGAGCCACATCTGAAGTATCCTCAATAACCATGTGATCACATCACTAAACTGTATCTCATCAGCTGGTCTACAATACAACAAATTCCCTAATTTCAGTCTGAGACCATATAGTTAATGTCGTAATCGAGATGCAATGCCAACAGATTTAACTCGTGTCTATGAGTGAAACACGCCAAATATTATATCTAACGGGAGAATAATTATTCAGGGAATTAATCAGAATTACATTGGCTTAGAGATCAATCAATTACATTGGCTTATAAATCAGTCAATTACATTGTTCAGATTACTGAAAATGATATATATATATGTGATCACGTTAATTCATAGTGATTACATTGAGCAATTAATTTGGTGTGTGCATCATTTACTTGATATGAATCCTACATAACAAAGGTTGGCGATCAGTGGAAAATTCATCTCACTGCATAATTACAAGCGTCTAGTCCGTCATTCATAATCCAGCCGTCGTCCATTAGAGAATATCCGCGTCCATAATCCAAAGACCTATTCCATATTCCATATAACAGTATTAGCACCAAATTCAAAAGACAATCATAGTATACATAAACATAGGCTTGTTTCCTGCAAGAGAGAAGCGGTCAACAGTTTTCAATGATGCCGGCAAGACATCATGATGTTCCAAAAATATCAAATCCGTATCGCTGATCAGTATTCTTAATCCATAATATTCGTTGTAAAGCCGTCATCTAAAGAATGATGTATCTCAGTCACGCTTTGATTGTGACTGTTCATATGAGTACCATGAGGATTTTGAAGTACATGGGTTCATACGGCCCCTAGCCCCGGGTTAAGCGGAATTAGACACAAGTTACGAAACGTAGCGCCATAGATCTTGCACGCTACGTTCGTATTTTGCTATCAGCATGCGATATGTATCGCCAAATTTGAGAAACTTTGAGTGGAGGCGCTTGGTGGAATAGCCCTGTTTTATAAGTTTCTGCAACAATGTTTTGTGACGTTGATTAAAATCATCACATTTAACACAGGATCTAGCAAATGCTACTAAGCGAGATATGTATACGCCATATGCAGGTCCCACTGGAATATTACTATCGAGAAAGGGATAGTTTACGATGTCGAAATTGTAATCATCTCTTTTGTCATAAAGTCGACGAGAGAGAATGCCCGCTTCATTTTTATAGAGATAGAGATCTAAATAAGATGTGCCTGTAGGGCTATCTGTAGTTTCCTTCAAATTCAGTGAAGGTGGATATATATCCTTCACTGCGTCATTTATATAGCGATTATCCACAGCGAGAAGATCGTCTATATAGCGTTTGGTGAATGAGAAGGAACGGGCTTTGAATGGATCGGTTTTTGAAAGCGCCTGCATATAGTCATATTCATAAGAGAACAGATACAGGTCAGCCAACAGGGGTGCACAATTAGTACCCATTGGAATACCTATATGCTGCTGATATATTGTGTTGCCAAATTTCACATAGATATTTTTAATGAGAAATTCAAGCAACTCTATAAACAAAGAAACATCCCATGAATGATATCTCTTGTATGTAGTCGAGCTAAAGAATGCTTTATGGCTTCCGACATTAATATATCTACGATCAGTTTTCTTGAACACAGATACTATTAATGAACTTATACGGTCAATAAGGTCCTGATGAGGGATTGTAGTATAGAGAGTCGAGAAATCCCATGTGGATACATGTCTGTACGGTATGTGACCTTTAGCATCAAGTTCTTCCGTAAGACATTTTGAGTTTTTCAATATCCACATACATTCAACGCCAGAGTTCTTAGAAATAGTGGCGCAATACCTTTCCCAAAATGCTTTTACCTCCTGAAGGGCCCTCGTCAATAGGGTTGAAAGAAGCTTGGTGGTGCAGCTTCTAGAACCAGCTATGAATCTAGCTTTGTATGGTGATTTATACATTTTGGGAGTCCAGTATATTTTTGGTATGTCGTTATGATTGGTTGGAAGACAAATACCTCTTTCCCTGAGAAACTTTTTGTGATTGTTAAATAAATCTTCCAGAGTAAATGCAGTTTGGGAGTAAGTAGACGTATTTGATGAAGATATGTCTACACTCAATTCTTTAACCAGCACCTGGTAATAATAATATTTACATTACATTACATTGTACAACAACAACGTAGTATAATATGTTTACCGTAAGAAACTGAAAGTAACTCTAAACTTGTAAACAGCATGAAGGCAATCTCTAGAGTTCGGTTGGCCAATTATGTGAGACGGGTTAACATCGTTTGGGGTGCCAAAAATACTCAGAAGACTTCAATAACATTTCTATTTCATTCCATCACACATCTGCGTTTCACAAACGGTTCATCTCAAATCACCCCGCCAACATACCGGTAGTGACGTCAGAACACTCAAGGGAGAGCAATCCGTAATAACGATACCAAGCAATGTAATTTAGCGATACAAGGGCGGGTACTCTAATCGGCATCTAGCTCACATTCTCCCCTGCGACAGATCACTGTCCTCAGTGACATTCAGTGAAAACAATGCATTAAACATATTTAAAATAATACAGCTTGTATCGTAGTTCTCATCATGATACCATATTACAGTGTGCCCTTCAGTAGATCAGAACTGGGCATACAATATGAGCTGCTCTGGAGCATGTAAGCATAAAAGAAATACAAACTAACATATTTGTCTTAATGTGAATGTCACTAACTATCCTCTGAGTTGGATAGTTGATCCAGCTGTAGCAGCCTACCAGCTTCCCTCATAACACGGGAGGTCAGCGCCATAATAGCATCCTGATAATTTGCGGTCTGCGGTAGAGTTTGGTTGGTCGTGTCCGATGTCACTCTCTGCACACTCGGACGAAGAACTGATCTAGGCTCGTGGTAGAGATTCGGGTGTTGCCCTTTAGTCAGTCGAGTTGATCGTCGTCTTGATCCATTCACAGATTCATCACCGAAATCAACACTGTTATCATTGTCCACAGCTGGTCTGCGATCCTCCTCAAACACATGTACTCTGTCCGTGTCCTCAGGAACTACAATGGCTACCATGTCCTCATCTGAGTCACTTTGTTCATCCAGTGGAACAGGTCTCCTAATAACAGGGTCACGGTTGACAACTTTTGGTTTCACATCTGAAACTGGTATAGGTGGACAGATCCGACACTTCCATCAGCTGGTTCTACCGTAACTACAGATCCATCTGAGTCCGGAAGGTCAATGACTACATAAACTGCAGGTTTCCAATAATCCTGTATTTTGTGACGACCACGCCATCCATGCTCACGGATGCGTACTCGTTGTCCAATCTGTAATGGTGTTGCATTGGCTCCAACTTGAGTTGTTGCCTTTTGTCGTTCTCCTCTTGCCTGGAGGCGCTCCCCTGCTTTATTCCAGGCAAGTCGCAATCTCTTAACATGTTCACTGAGCCAAGCTCCCATGTTCAGATCGTTAGAAGCGTCGTTCATACTCTCCGGGGTGCCAAACAGAAAGTCGATCGGTAATCTTGGATCACGTCCAAATAATAGGAAATATGGTGAAAATCCTGTTGACGAATTTGGTGTAGCGTTGTAGATATACAGCAGTTCCGGTAGATGTTCTGGCCAGCGACGTTTCCTTTCTGGTGGTAGAGTCCTTAGCAGATCATGGAATGTCCGATTGAAACGTTCTGCTTGCCCATTGCCCTGTGGGTGATAGGGCGAAGTGCGACTCTGTGCCATACCATATAATCGACAGAGTTCCTTGATGATGTCTGCCTCAAAGCACCGTCCCTGGTCTGAGTGTATCCTGAGGGAACACCAAACTTGGTGAACCACTCCTTCGAGAGGCATTTTGCTACGGTAAGTGCCGTTTGATCACGTGTCGGAATTGCTTGCGTATACTTCGTGAATACGTCTGTCAGGACGAGGATATCTTCTCGCCCATCACTGCTCTTCTCAATCACCGTGAAATCCAGTGATAGAATTTCCAAGGGTCAACTTGCAATCAGAGCGCCCAGAGGAACTTTCACTCTTGGTTGAGGAAGTTTTGCGACCTGACAACGCTCACAGCTGCGGCAGTGTGATTCGATATCCTGTAACACACGAGGCCAATAGACCTTTTGAAGGGCCAGCTGGAAAGTCCGTTCAATACCCTGGTGTCCGGCTCGTTCATGTACATTCTGCAATAGACGCTCCTTCAAGGTTTCAGGTAGAACTACTTGTAGGATCTCACCATGAATGTGGTCATGAATTCTCCGTCGAAGAATTCCGTCATTTCCAATGACCAGTCGTTTCAGTTGGCGCAAGAGAAGTGATCGTTGCTTGGACTCGGACTGTCCCCTACTATGGCTCGGTCTCTCATTGTTTCTCAAACAAGTCATCACCTCATTGATGACAGTGTCCGCCTGTTGGTGTGCCACCAGTTCTGCAGGGCTGAGGCTAGGAAGAGCAAGGATACCATTCGCGGATGCGACGACTGCTGCGGCTGAGCTACAATCTGTAATCCCTGCTGCAATTTGATGCAGCCTTCCTAGTAGCGGAGTTGAAGGTGCGATCGCCGTAAGTAATTCACTTACTTCCTCCTCGTCCTCTGGCTCTGGGGAGTTGCCTGATCTGCGGGACAGACTATCAGCATTTCCATTCATACGTCCTGGTTTGTACTTGACCTCAAATTGGAACATCGCAAGCTGTGAAACCCACCTCTGTTCTACTGCACCCAATTTTGCTGTTGACAGATAACTCAAGGGGTTGTTGTCTGTGTAGACGACAAATTGTTGACCGGCGAGATAATCCTTGAATTTTTCGGCTACTGCCCATTTGAGAGCCAGCAGTTCAAGCCGAAAAGAGCTATAGTTCCTTGCATTTCTTTCAGATGGCCTCAGTCCTCGACTGGCGTACGCAATGACGCGTCTGCGCCCTTCCTGGTCTTGTGATAATACAGCACCAAGTCCGGCCAGACTGGCATCTGTTTCTAGTACAAACGGTTTGGAAAAGTCGGCAAAGCCTAACACTGGGGCGCTGGTCAAAGTGTCCTTCAGTTTCTCGAATGCGGCGTCATGTTCCGCCATCCACAAGAATTGTCCACTCTGAGTTGCTTTGGACACAAGGTTGTGCAGGGGTGCTGCAATCTTGGCGAACCCATGTATAAAGCGCCTGTAATAGCTGGACAGTCCCAGAAATGACCGTACCTGTTTCACTGTGGAAGGTCTTGGCCAATCCTTGACACACTGGATCTTGGCAGGATCTGCTGAGATACCTCCAGAAGAGATGATGTGCCCAAGGAAGTGTACTTGACGACAAAAGAAGTGGCACTTACTTGCCTTCAACTTCAATCCGTAGTGCTCAAGACGGTTGAATACAAACTTCAGATGTTGTAGATGCTCACTGATGGTCTTCGAAAACACTATGATATCATCTAAATATACCATTACGGTGTCAGACAGTTGTTGTTCCAGGCATTTCTGCATGAGCCTCTGGAACGTTGCAGGGGCGTTGGTGAGCCCGAATGGCATACGTGTATATTCAAAAAGACCCATCGGAGTCGAGAAGGCTGTCTTGTCAATGTCGGCTTCGTGCATGGCCACCTGATTGTAGCCACACGCTAGATCCATCGTCGAAAACCATCTGGAACCAGACAATGATGTGAAGGTCTGTTCCACATCCGGCATAGGAAATGCGTCTTTTCGAGTTTTCTGGTTGAGGCGACGATAATCGACGCATAGGCGAATTGATCCATCGCGCTTGCGTACAACAACAATTGGCGATGCATAGGGACTGCTACTCGGCCTTACGACTCCTTTCGCCAAAAGCTTCCTAATGTGGTCTCGAACTTCCTGATATTGGCTTGGTGGAATTATCCTATACTGCTTTTTAATGGGGACTTCATCGTTGGTAGGGATTCTGTGTTTCACAATATCTGTGAATCCTAGATCATCTTCTGAGACGGCAAAGCTTGAACTATGTTCCTTGAAGAAATCTTCCACTGCAGATTGTTCTTCCTCAGAGCAGTCCAGATCAGCTAAGTTCACATGTAGATTGACGTTTTCTCCAGTGCTTTCAGTACACTGCCGATCAACAGAGTCACTAACCACCTGAATTAACTCTTCGCTGGGTCCTGTACGAACAAACTCAAAATCAGGATCATTCACAACAGAGTCAACTTTATAAAGGAGTCCAACTTTGGTCCTAGGCTTGAGAAACACATCCTCTCTTCCAATATTTACCACCCGAACATTGAATGGTTCTCCCTTGGATCTCTCACTGACTGTGTTAGTCACCAACATTCCACTGGGGATGTGAGGATAGTTGCCCCTCAGTGGTTCAACCACCACAGTATCAGCCTGAGCATTGCCTGTAACTGCAATCACTCTCATGGATTGCGCGGGGATCACTACAGCTCGTCCACCGGCGACTTTCGCAAAGCCCAGAACTTGTTTTGTCTCGCTGGTAACCTGTTTGGCTGATGCCGGCACTGGAAGGATATCCATGCACTCACTTAGAACATTCATACCTAGGATCCCTGGAGGGTACTTCTCTTGGGTTGCATCCTTGACCACAAGAACACCTCGTCGTGGGGTTATGCGTCCATTCACCTTTAAGTCCAACTCCAGATAACCCAAGTATGGTATCTCCAATCTGTTCGCTGCACGAAGAGTCAACCATCCGGCTGCCTGCAAGAGTTCCTCAGATCCAACGTGCTGCTTGAAAATGACTCGGTGATCAAGGTTACCATTGAACCAGTGTCAATGAGGCATGGTATTTTCACACCACCCATAATCACTTCAGTAGTGGGGCATGTACCAACAGTTCTGTGCACAGTATCTGCTAGTGAAGTACTCTGTGTCTCACTACTGGTCTCATTTAACTGCACTGTTGAAATATCTGCTCCGTGTGTATTTCCACTTTCTCCAGGAAATTTCTCTTTACCCGGACCATCACTACTTTGATAACGCCTTGGTTTCTTTGGATGTGGGCATTTACGCGCTATGTGCCCCGGTTTTGAACAGTTATAACAAATTATCTCCCCTTTGGGACCATCTCTTGGTTTTCGCTGAGATCGAACACTAAGACTGAGGTCATCAATCTTTTTCTGCTGTTCCTCCACGAGCTTTGTTAACCGCGACAACTTGTCCTCAACTGGATCAGAGCCAACTTTAGCAGTGGCTTCACAGACCGTTTTCCCTTTCACCTTTGGGATTTCCACACTGCCATCCTCCTCTGCCCACCTCATGGCTTCCTCTCTTAGATCTAGGAATGCCAAGTCAAGCACCGATCAAGCACATTGTCTGCAAATTGATCAGTCAAACATTTATCATGATGAGGAACACAACGTTGGTCAACCTTAGTCACCCTATCCAAAAGGTCTAACAAGGCAAGAGAATATGTACGAAGTGTCTCGCCCACCTTTTGTTTGCGATCATAGAATTCTCTCAACAGTCTGGTAACGCTGAACTGGTCGCCAAACACTGACAAAAGTACCTTAAATATTTGCTCAGGGTTTTCTTGCACTGACCTGGGTCTGTAACGAATTTCCTCTCTGGCTTGCTCCTCCAAGTGCGATATAACAAAATCCACTTGTTCCTTAATTGGCAAAGCCCTAGCACCGAGGTATGACCTACAGTCATCAACCCAGTCTTCAACTCTTAACCCAGTATCACCCTTGGTGCACCCTGTAAATATTTTAACCTTCCTGTCTTTTGATAGGTAAATAAGACGATCTCTACGGTCAGCATGGTTTTCATTCACTTTACGTTCCAGTTCCTTTGAATGATTCTTTTCCTCGACTAACTGTTGTTGCAACAACTTCACCTGATTAGACAAGTCCTGCAAGGTGACCTCGTTTTCAGCCATGGCGAATATCACAAACTATTCACATCCATCAACATTTGTACCAATAAACATGGATTGAACATCGGAAATGATAGTTTGTGATCATCAAATAACAACAGTGACATATATGCATTTGACTATGTACCATAACATTCACTGTAACCTGGTTACCACTAACTGTGAAGAAATCCGATTATGCGATTTGATGATGAATAACATTCTACAGTTGGTAACTCATATAACATCTACAATGACAGAATTGCATTTCATCAGCATAACATTCACTGTTCCGGGTTACCACTAACTGTGAAGAAATCTGATTGTGAGATTTGATTTTGAAATTAACATATGACAGTTGGTAACTCAATATAACATGTACAGTGACAGAATTGCATTTCACTAGCATAACACTCACTGTTCCGGGTTACCACTAACTGTGAAGAAATCTGACTTGTGAGATTTGATTTTGAAATTAACATATGACAGTTGGTAACTCAATATAACATGTACATTGACAGAATTGCATCTCACCAGCATAACATTCACTGTACCAAATACCACTAACTGTCATCAAATGTTATTTGTGTGATTTGAATTTAACTGAATTGTTACTGAATCAGATTTAGTTCATAACTGCACAGTTCATTAATGAAGAATATCTCTTTGCTGTTTTTCTTGTGTGCTTTTCTGTTAGTCTGAAATGTTTGTACATCTACCCTCTGTCTGTTTCCCAAAATGTTCTTGTTAACCGTTTTTTCGCTACTATCTGAATAGAGTTCTGTAGATTCTCTCAAACACATACTGGCACTCCACCATCACCCCTTTTTCTGGAATGTAGCTTGGTCCTTACTCGCCATCCTACCGGCGACGCCATTTGTGACCTGTGGTTGGTTCACCGCTAATCATTCGTTCAATGGAATCACAACACGACACCAAGAGTTCAGCGGTTCAAGATTTAATTGGTTCGACAATGGCGAGTCATCAGATATACTGCATAACCTGGCCCATTCCCATCCGTACAACAAAAAAGGGCAATGGCAGACCTGTACAAGATAAACAATGGAATAACACTTAGAATCTGAAGGTTATTGACTCCCAACATTAAGTCACTCCATGATTATATAACGAGCAATATAATGTATTCAATTCAGAATTAATAAAGTGCATTTTCCCCCATTATTATCATTACAGTAGTTCTTATGGTTTATAATCTTTGACTTTACTCTGGCAGTAAACATGTAACATTCAAGTCATATATTTATGTAACATAGCACACAAGTATATTATTTACCCAGTATATGCTACAATAACTTTGGACGGTACAACGCTTGACTTACTCACAGATGCAGATAGCAGAGCCACATCTGAAGTATCCTCAATAACCATGTGATCACATCACTAAACTGTATCTCATCAGCTGGTCTACAATACAACAAATTCCCTAATTTCAGTCTGAGACCATATAGTTAATGTCGTAATCGAGATGCAATGCCAACAGATTTAACTCGTGTCTATGAGTGAAACACGCCAAATATTATATCTAACTGGAGAATAATTATTCAGGGAATTAATCAGAATTACATTGGCTTAGAGATCAATCAATTACATTGGCTTATAAATCAGTCAATTACATTGTTCAGATTACTGAAAATGATATATATATATGTGATCACGTTAATTCATAGTGATGACATTGAGCAATTAATTTGGTGTGTGCATCATTTACTTGATATGAATCCTACATAACAAAGGTTGGCGATCAGTGGGAAATTCATCTCACTGCATAAGTACAACAACAACGTAGTATAATATGTTTACCGTAAGAAACTGAAAGTAACTCTAAACTTGTAAACAGCATGAAGGCAATCTCTAGAGTTCGGTTGGCCAATTATGTGAGACGGTTAACATCGTTTGGGGTGCCAAAAATACTCAGAAGACTTCAATAACATTTCTATTTCATTCCATCACACATCTGCGTTTCACAAACGGTTCATCTCAAATCACCCCGCCAACATACCGGTAGTGACGTCAGAACACTCAAGGGAGAGCAATCCGTAATAACGATACCAAGCAATGTAATTTAGCGATACAAGGGCGGTTACTCTAATCGGCATCTAGCTCACATATATATACAGCTATAGAAAGATATGTCAAGCAAAACTCATTATCTCCTCCCTTTGGGGTCCGGGGGTTTCTGCCCCTCGAAATGTTTTTCAACTCTAGATGTAAAATGGTTCTCTCTTGTGCATTTCGACAGTATATATTTTCCATTTGTGAAAACTTTTAGAGTTCTTGATGAAACTAAAGAAATCAGTAGTAGGTAGCAACCCGCTCGATTATTGTTTTCCAGGGAGATAATTCTTGGTGCTCTTTTTTCCAGGTTAAAGGTATAGGGGACGCCACATTGCCTTTCACCTCTGTGGCGCCTGTGGCGCCCCCTGTGGCGCCAGGGGGCGCCACCAGTTCAAGGGCACGTGGAGGTCAAAAGTAGTTCCGGCAACCTGTAACCTTTGTATTCCTCCGCGGACAGAAAGTAGTCCCATGTCAACCAAGTGACTTCCAATGTTAATGTATGGGTTTTTCCCACAATGTCGTGGGTGATCAAATTCTCCAGCAATCTCCGGCAATCTTCAGGGGCGAGAGGGGTCCCTAGTGTACCGATTGGGTTGTATGAGGTATCAATGTGAAGCATTCGTGAAGGGGCATCTGATGGGCTGAGGTTGGAATATGGTCATTCTGCGCATGCGCGGTAGACCAAGGGTATGGAATACACGTTTTGGGATCTAGGGGAGCCCCTAATGGGTTGATGGAGTCGTATGAGGTATCAATGTGAAGCATTCGTGAAGACGCATCCGAAGGGCTGGGTGTGGGGTTGAAATATCGTCATTCTGCGCATGCGCGGTAGACCAAGGGTATGGAAATAGACGTTTTTGAGTCAAGGGGAGCCCCTAGTGGTCCGATGGGGTTGTATGAGGTATCAATGTGAAGCCTATGTGAGGGGGCATCCGATGGGCTGGGTGTGGGGTTGAAATATGGTCATTCTGCGTATGCGTGGTAGACCAAGGGTATGGAAATAGCCGTTTTGGGACCTAGGGGAGCCCCTAATGGACCGATGGGGTCGTATGAGGTATCAATGTGAAGCCTATGTGAGGGGGCATCCGAGGGGCTGGGTGTGGGGTTGGAATATGGTCATTCGGCGCATGCGCGGTAGACCAAGGGTATGGAATACACGTTTTGGGATCTAGGGGAGCCCCTAGTGGGTCGATGGAGTCGTATGAGGTATCAATGTGAAGCATTCGTGAAGGTGCATCCGACGGGCTGGGTGTGGGGATGAAATATCGTCATTCTGCGCTTGCGCGGTAGACCAAGGGTATGGAAATAGACGTTTTTGAGTCAAGGGGAGCCCCTAGTGGTCCGATGGGGTCGAGTGAGGTATCAATGTGAAGCCTATGTGAGGGGGCATCTCACTGGGTGGATGTGGGGTCGGAATATCGTCATTCTGCGCATGCGCAATAGAGAAAGGGTATGAAAATAGACGTTTTGGGATGTAGGTGAGCCCCTAATGAGCCGATGGAGTTGAGTGAGGTATCAATGTGAAGCCTATGTGAGGGGGCATCCGATTGGACTAGGGTCTCGGCCGTTGTCCACATTCTGCGCATGCGCAGACAGGGAATTCTGGGAAAAGGGTGTGGACATAGACGTGTTAGGGTTTAGGTGAGCCCCTAATGATCCTATGGTGTCGTATGAGGTATCAGTGTGAAGCTGTCGTGACGGAGCATCCGCCTGGGCTAGTGTGTCGTTCGTTATCAATAGTCTGCGCATGCGCAGTCTGGCCGTAGTATAGAAATAGACGTGTTGGGGTTTAGGTGGGCCCCTATTGGGCCGATGGGATCGAGTGAGGTATCCATGTGAAGCAGTCGTGAGGGAGTATCCGACGGGCTGGGTGTGACGTGGAACTGACGTTATTCTGCGCATGCGCAGTAGAGAAAGTGTATGGAAATAGACATTTTGGCGCCGACCGGGGTCACTATGGGTCCGATGGAGTCGTTAGTCCCATACTGGCTATATGGGGGTATAGGTTCAACCTGGAAAATTCACACACGTTCATTGTGATAAGGGTTGTTTGGTCTTGTTTTTCACGTCTCGTCATTTAGAACATGATGGGAAGGGTCCCGGAGCGAAACGGTGAAATTTTTGGAAAAAGCTCACCGAGGCCTGGGTAGGCCCATAGGCTGGCTATGGGGTATAGGTCCAACCTGGGAAATTCACACACGTTCATTGTGATATGGGTTGTTTGGTCTTGTTTTTCACGTCTCGTCATTTAGAACACGATGGGAAGGGTTTCGAAGCGAAACGGTGAAATTTTTGGAAAAAGTTCACCGAGGCCTGGGTAGGCCCATAGGCCTATACTGCACGGCTATGGAGGTATAGGTCCATACGGGGTGAACGTTTTGGGATCTAGGTAAGCCCCTTATGATCCTATGGTGTCGTATGAGGTCTTATTTTGAAGCTCCCGTGGAGTTTGTAATGTATCGACTAATGGTTCGTCCGTGTGCAATAGTCTGCGCATGCGCAGTCTGGCCGTAGTATAGAAAGCAGGCATGTTGGAGGGCATGTGGGAGGTGTGTTTGGGGTAGAGATGGACCACTATGGGTCCAAATGGGTCGTGGGAGGTGTCGAAGTGAAGCTTGTGTGGGGTAGAGTCAGAATGGCGTGTTTTTAAGTGCAAGTCGCGTCAATCTGCGCATGCGCAGTTGGGTGTAGTAAGTAAAGTGACCATATCGGTGGTGCGTGGAGGTGTGTTTGGGGTAGAGAGGGACCATCCTTGGTCCGATTGTGTCGTGGGAGGTGTTATCTTGTAGCTCTCGGGGTGTACATCCCGATTTGAGGGATGTTCACGTCATCTGTGACGTCATCGGTGACGTCATCAGTAGGAGTAGTAGTGAAAGTGGGCATTTTGGGGTAGTGAAGGAAGGTATATGGTGTAGAGATGGACCATCCATATCTGTCACACATTATACCACATCTTTGTTGTGTTATACCACATCTGTCCTGCATTATACCATATATGTCCTGTATTATACCATACCTGTCCTATGTTATACAATATCTGTCCTGTATTATACCAAATCTATCCTGTATTGTACCGTATTTGTTCTCTATTATACCATATATGTTCTGTATTATACCAAATCTGCCCTGTATTATACAGTATCTGTCCTGTATTATAGCAAATATGTGCTGTATTATACCAAATCTGTGCTGTATTATACAATATCTGTCCTGTGTTATATCATATCTGTGCTGTATTATACAATATCTGTCCTGTATTATACAATATCTGTCCAGTATTCTGCAATATATGTTCTGTATTATACCAGATCTGTGCTGCATTATACCATATCTGTCCTGTATTGTACCATATATGTCCTGTATTATACCAAATCTGTGCTGTATTATACAATATTTGCCCTCTATTATACCATATCTGTGCTGTATTATACCACATCTGTCCTGAATTATACCATATCTGTGCTGTATTATGCAATATCTGTCCTGTGTTATACAATATCTGTCCTGTATTATACCAAATCTGTCCTGTTTTGTTCCATATTTGTCCTGTATTATACAATATATGTTCTGTATTATACCAAATCTGTACTGTATTATACAGTATCTGTCCTGTATTATACCAAATCTGTGCTGTATTATACAATATATGTTATGTATTATACCAAATCTGTCCTGTATTATACAGTATATGTCCTGTATTATACCAAATCTGTGTTGTATTATACCATATCTGTCCTGTATTGTACCATATATGTCCTGTATTATACAATATATGTTCTGTATTATACAATCGGATAGCCGTTGTCGTGAATAACAACAAGTTCAGCAATGTTCATACAGTTTATTATCCCCAATGTTACACATTTGGTTTGGTATGTTCACAGCAAAACAAATTGAAATATCAAACACCATGTTTTATTATTTAACGCACCGTCACATTAGGTACAAGTGTTTACTGAGCTCAAGTCAACGATCAGCATGTAGACATATAGAGTATGTACGGCATGTTTTGGTATCCATCAGTGCATGGGTGAAGCATTCAGCCGATGGGGTGGTCGGTCAGCTTGGTAACGAAAAACGTGACATTGGTCACCTTCTCCACTGTCCACTTGGTGTTGGGGCGTTGTTGTTGGGCCCATTCCAAGGGATCCATGGTGTCCAGTTTCTCAAGCATCGTCTCTAGCGACACTCGGTTAATGATGGTAAACGGTTGGTCAAATACCTGGATGTTCCTGCTCGGGTAGAAGTATCGGACTTGGACTGTCTCCTTATGCTGCAGCACATAACCAAACGCCAGATTCAATCTGAAGGCCGTAGTTTGGTCGTTGAAGATGGCTTCCACGTAGCTACGTAGACGGGCAAGGTCGGTCAGTCGGAAATTGTAGATATCTTGAATAGGGCGATGACGGTTGAAACATTGCCGTATCATGGACCAATGGCGCCGATAGATGTCACTCACTGGATGGGCGTCCTGTAACAGATCGCTAGGAACATTTATGGGCTCGTCCAGAAAATGTTCGATGTTGTCAGGCGTATGACTCGAAACCGTAACGGTGGGGTCCGGCTGGATATCCAGGCTCTTCTGAACTGTGGGTATAGGCGGGCTCTCCGTCATCGCATCACCAGTGGCGTTCGTCTCCCCGGACTCATCTTCACTGGGTCTGACCTTCCGCGGCTCCCCTTCAGTGGAAAGTTGTCGCCCAAACCGAGACGGGGCATGAATCAAACGCTGATGGCGTCTTAACTGACTGCGTCGTTTGAAGAGTTGACCACAATCCTTACAGTGTTCCGTCGCGCCCTCGTGGAATGAGCGTTCGTGGCGCAGTAAAGGATCCTTCCGATTAAATGACCGTGCGCAGGTTATACAAGTATACCGTGCATCGTTGTGGGTGGAGGCCTTGTGACGGTGCAAGTCGTGCAGACGAGTAAACTGCTTCTGGCAAGTTGTGCAGGTGAACATCTTGGTAGTTGACAGAGTGTCTGATGAAACGGCCAGGCCGCTTCCCTTTTATAGCACGCTAGCTGGTGATCTATTTTTAGCACACTCAGTTCAACTATCCCCAAGTCGAGGGCCGACCCGTGACATCTTCGGTCACCTCCGTGTCTCTTCGGTCACCTCCGTAACTACCCGGCTGTTCCCGTGTAAACCCAGATGGATCTCCGTGTCTCTTCGGTGACCTCCGTGACATCTTTGGTCACCTTCGTGTCTCTTCGGTCACCTCCGTACCGTCAACGATCAGCATGTAGACATATAGAGTATGTACGGCATGTTATGGTATTCATCAGTGCATGAGTGATGACGCATTCAGCCGATGGGGGTGGTCGGTCAGCTTGGTAACGAAAAACGTGGCATTGGTCACCCTCTCTACGACCCATTGTGTGTTGGGACGTTGTTGTTGGGCCCATTCCAAGGGATCCACGGTGCCCAGTTTCTCCAGCATCGCCTCTAGCGACGCCTGGTTAATGATGGTAAACGGTTGGTCAAATACCCGGATGTTATTGCTCGGGTAAAAATATCGGGCTTGGTCTGTGTCCTTATGCTGCAGCATATAACCAAGCGCCAGATTCAACTTGAAGGCCGTAGTTTGATCGTTGAAGATGGCTTCCACGGGCCAATGGCGCCGATAGATGTCACTCACTGGATGGTCTTCGTGTAACAGATCGCTAGGAACATTTATGGGTTCGTCCACGAAGTGTACTTTGCCCTCCACGTCGTACAAAATCTGGCCTACGGTCTTGTCGTCGGAATTTGACTGTTGAATTAGGGCGACATCATCATCGGCCCTCGTGCGATGGGTGGGAGTTCCCCCTGTCTCGATATTGATGCCTACGGGCTCTTCTACCTGCAAACGTGGCTGCGGAACAGGGTGTCGTGTGCGTTGGTGTCGCAGCAACTGACTGGTCAGTTTGAAAAGCCGACCACATTCTTCGCATGGACGCTTGGGTACTTCATGGCGTGCACGTGTGTGGCGCTGTAAATGATCCGGGCGCTGAAACGACAGTGTACATATCGTACATCTATACCGGGCGGTTCCTTCGTGCTTGGTAGCCTCATGGCGGCGCAAGTCGTGCAGACGAGTGAATGATTTCGAGCACGTAGTACAAGTGAACATCTTGGTGGTTGACAGAGTGTCTGATGAAACGGCCAGGCCGCTTCCCTTTTATAGCACGCTAGCTGGTATCATGTTCGGGCACCTCCGTGTCTCTTCGGTGATCTCCGTGACATCTTCGGTGACCTCCGTGTCTCTTCGGGCATCTCCGTGACATCTTCGGTGACCTCCGTGACATCTTCGAGCACCTCCGTGTCTCTTCGGCCACCTCCGTGTCTTTTCGGGAAGTGACCGAAGAGACTCGGAAGTGAACGACATTGTGTCGAAAACCCCACAGACAGGTCAGTACATGTGCTATCATGTTCACACTCCGTCACCGAAAAGACACGGACTGAAGATGGCGGACCTCGCCCGGTGGTGGTGGTGGTAGTGGGAGCTCCCGTGTGGCAGAGCTCTTGGATCGGATCAAGGCGTGTGGAGCTCAGAGCGCGGAAGTGACATTTGCATATGACCTCTGTGAGGTCACTTCCGCTTCCGTTCACGTGACCGGAACTGACCTTTGACCCCGGCGCGCAATTTTATCCGGTATTGTTAGCGCGCGCCGGGGTCAAAGGTCAGTTCCGGTCACGTGAACGGAAGCCGAAGTGACCTCACAGAGGTCATATGCAAATGTCACTTCCGAGCTCTGAGCTCCACACGCTTTGAGCTCCAAGAGCTCCGATCCAAGAGCTCTGCCACACGGGAGCTCCCACCACCACCACCACCACCACCACCGGGCGAGGTCCGCCATCTTCAGTCCGTGTCTTTCGGTGACGGAGTGTGAACATGATAGCACATGTACTGACCTGTCTGTGGGGTTTTTCCCACAATGTCGTTCACTTCCGAGTCTCTTCGGTCACTTCCCGAAAAGACACGGAGGTGGCCGAAGAGACACGGAGGTGCCCGAACATGATACCAGCTAGCGTGCTATAAAAGGGAAGCGGCCTGGCCGTTTCATCAGACACTCTGTCAACCACCAAGATGTTCACTTGTACTACGTGCTCGAAATCATTCACTCGTCTGCACGACTTGCGCCGCCATGAGGCTACCAAGCACGAAGGAACCGCCCGGTATAGATGTACGATATGTACACTGTCGTTTCAGCGCCCGGATCATTTACAGCGCCACACACGTGCACGCCATGAATTACCCAAGCGTCCATGCGAAGAATGTGGTCGGCTTTTCAAACTGACCAGTCAGTTGCTGCGACACCAACGCACACGACACCCTGTTCCGCAGCCACGTTTGCAGGTAGAAGAGCCCGTAGGCATCAATATCGAAACAGGGGGAACTCCCACCCATCGCACGAGGGCCGATGATGATGCCGCCCTAATTCAACAGTCAAATTCCGACGACAAGACCTTGGGCCAGATTTTGTACGACGTGGAGGGCAAAGTACACTTCGTGGACGAACCCATAAATGTTCCTAGCGATCTGTTACACGAAGACCATCCAGTGAGTGACATCTATCGACGCCATTGGCCCATGATCCGGCACTGTTTCTACCGTCATCGCCCTATTCAAGATATCCACAATTTCCGACTGACCGACCTCACCCGTCTACGCAGCTACGTGGAAGCCATCTTCAGCGATCACACTACGGCCTTCAAGTTGAATCTGGCGCTTGGTTATGTGCTGCGGCATAAGGACACAGACCAATCCCGATATTTTTACTCGAGCAGTAACATCCGGGTATTTGACCAACCGTTTACCATCATTAACCAGGCGTCGCTAGAGGCGATGCTGGAGAAACTGGACACCGTGGATCCCTTGGAATGGGCCCAACAACAACGCCCCAACACACAATGGGTCGTAGAGAGGGTGACCAATGCCACGTTTTTCGTTACCAAGCTGACCGACCACCCCATCGGCTGAATGCGTCACTCATGCACTGATGAATACCATAACATGCCGTACATACTCTATATGTCTACATGCTGATCGTTGACGGTACGGAGGTGACCGAAGAGACACGGAGGTGACCGAAGATGTCACGGAGGTCACCGAAGAGACACGGAGATCCATCCGGGTTTACACGGGAACAGCCGGGTAGTTACGGAGGTGACCGAAGAGACACGGAGGTGAGCGAAGATGTCACGGAGGTGCCCGAAGAGACACGGAAGTTACCGAAGATGTCACGGGTCGGCCCTCGACTTGGGGATAGTTGAACTGAGTGTGCTAAAACTAGATCACCAGCTAGCGTGCTATAAAAGGGAAGCGGCCTGGCCGTTTCATCAGACACTCTGTCAACCACCAAGATGTTCACTTGCACAACTTGGCAGAAGCAGTTTACTCGTCTGCACGACTTGCACCGCCACAAGGCCTCCACCCACAACGATGCACGGTATACTTGTATAACCTGCGCACGGTCATTTAATCGGAAGGATCCTTTACTGCGCCACGAATGCTCATTCCACGAGGGCGCGACGGAACACTGTAAGGATTGTGGTCAACTCTACAAACGACGCAGTCAGTTAAGGCGCCATCAGCGTTTGATTCATGCCCCGTCTCTACGGTTTGGGCGACAACTTTCCACTGAAGAGGAGCCGCGGAAGGTCAGACCCAGTGAAGATGAGCCCGGGGAGACGAACGTCACTGGTGATGCGATGACGGAGAGCCCGCCTATACCCACAGTTCAGAAGAGCCTGGATATCCAGCCGGACCCCGCCGTTACGGTTTCGAGTCATACGCCTGACAACATCGAACATTTTCTGACGAGCCCATAAATGTTCCTAGCGATCTGTTACAGGACGCCCATCCAGTGAGTGACATCTATCGGCGCCATTGGTCCATGATACGGCAATGTTTCAACCGTCATCGCCCTATTCAAGATATCTACAATTTCCGACTGACCGACCTCGCCCGTCTACGCAGCTACGTGGAAGCCATATTCAACGACCAAACTACGGCCTTCAGATTGAATCTGGCGTTTGGTTATGTGCTGCAGCATAAGGAGACAGTCCAAGTCCGATACTTTTATCCGAGCAGGAACATCCAGGTATTTGACCAACCGTTTACCATCATTAACCGAGTGTCGCTAGAGACGATGCTGGAGAAACTGCACACCGTGGATCCCTTGGAATGGGCCCAACAACAACGCCCCAACACCAAGTGGACAGTGGAGAAGGTGACCAATGTCACGTTTTTCGTTACCAAGCTGACCGACCACCCCATCGGCTGAATGCTTCACCCATGCACTGATGAATACCTTAACATGCCGTACATACTCTATATGTCTACATGCTGATCGTTGACTTGAGCTCAGTAAACACTTGTACCTAATGTGACGGTGCGTTAAATAATAAAACATGGTGTTTGATATTTCAATTTGTTTTGCTGCGAACATACTAAACATACCCAGGGCGGCTCCCCCAGCCTGGGTATGATGTAACATTGGGGATAATAAACTGTATGAACATTGCTGAACTTGCTGTTATTCACGACAACGGCTATCCGATTGTACAATACAGAACATATATTGTATAATACAGGACATATATGGTACAATACAGAACAGATATGGTATAATACAGCACAGATTTGGTATAATACAGGACATATACCGTATAATACAGGACAGATTTGATATAATACAGAACATATATTGTATAATACAACACAGATTTGGTATAATACAGGACAGATACTGTATAATACAGTACAGATTTGGTATAATACAGAACATATATTGTATAATACAGGACAAATATGGTACAAAACAGGACAGATTTGGTATAATACAGGACAGATATTGTATAACACAGGACAGATATTGCATAATACAGCATAGATATGGTATAATTCAGGACAGATATGGTATAATACAGCACAGATATGGTATAATAGAGGGCAAATATTGTATAATACAGCACAGATTTGGCATAATACAGGACAGATATGGTAAAATACAGGACAGATATGGTATAATGCAGCACAGATCTGGTATAATAGAGGAGAAATATTGTATAATACAGAGCAGATATGGTATAATACAGGATATATATGGTACAATACAGGACAGATACTGTATAATACAGGACAGATTTGGTATAATACAGAACATATATTGCAGAATACTGGACAGATATTGTATAATACAGGACAGATATTGTATAATACAGCGCAGATTTGGTAAAATACAGCACAGATTTGGTATAATACAGGACAGATACTGTATAATACAGGGCAGATTTGGTATAATACAGGACATATATGGTATAATAGAGAACAAATATGGTACAATACAGGACAGATTTGGTATAATACAGGACAGATATTGTATAGCATAGGACAGGTATGGTATAATACAGGACATATATGGTATAATGCAGGACAGATGTGGTATAACACAACAAAGATGTGGTATAATGTGTGACAGATATGGATGGTCCATCTCTACACCAAATATCTTCCTTCACTACCCCAAAATGCCCACTTTCACTACTATCCTACTGATGACGTCACAGATGACGTGAACATCCCTCAAATCGGGATGTACACCCCGAGAGCTACAAGATAACACCTCCCACGACACAATCGGACCAAGAATGGTCCCTCTCTACCCCTAACACACCTCCACGCACCCCCGATATGGCCACTTTACTTACTACACCCAACTGCGCATGCGCAGATTGACGCGACTTGCACTTAAAAACACGCCATTCTGTCTCTACCCCACACAAGCTTCACTTTGACACCTCCCACGACCCATTTGGATCCATAGTGGTCCATCTCTACCCCAAACACACCCTCTACATGCCCCCCAACATGCCTGCTTTCTATACTACGGCCAGACTGCGCATGCGCAGACTATTGCACACGGACGAACCATTAGTCGACACATTACAAACTCCACGGGAGCTTCAAAATAAGACCTCATACGACACCATAGGATCATAAGGGGCTCACCTAGACCCCAAAACGTTCATCCGTATGGACCTATACCTCCATAGCCATGCAGTATAGGCCTATGGGCCTACCCAGGCCTCGGTGAACTTTTTCCAAAAATTTCACCGTTTCGCTTCGAAACCCTTCCCATCGTGTTCTAAATGACGAGACGTGAAAAACAAGACCAAACAACCCATATCACAATGAACGTGTGTGAATTTCCCAGGTTGGACCTATACCCCATAGCCAGCCTATGGGCCTACCCAGGCCTCGGTGAGCATTTTCCAAAAATTTCACCGTTTCGCTCCGGGACCCTTCCCATCATGTTCTAAATGACGAGACGTGAAAAACAAGACCAAACAACCCATATCACAATGAACGTGTGTGAATTTTCCAGGTTGAACCTATACCCCCATATAGCCAGTATGGGACTAACGACTCCATCGGACCCATAGTGACCCCGGTCGGCGCCAAAATGTCTATTTCCATACACTTTCTCTACTGCGCATGCGCAGAATAACGTCAGTTCCACGTCACACCCAGCCCGTCGGATACTCCCTCACGACTGCTTCACATGGATACCTCACTCGATCCCATCGGCCCAATAGGGGCCCACCTAAACCCCAACACGTCTATTTCTATACTACGGCCAGACTGCGCATGCGCAGACTATTGATAACGAAAGCCACACTAGCCCAGGCGGATGCTCCCTCACGACAGCTTCACATTGATACCTCATACGACACCATAGGATCATTAGGGGCTCACCTAAACCCTAACACGTCTATGTCCACACCCTTTTCCCAGAATTCCCTGTCTGCGCATGCGCAGACAGTTGACAACGGCCAAGACCCTAGTCCAATCGGATGCCCCCTCAGATAGGCTTCACATTGATACCTCACTCAACTCCATCGGCTCATTAGGGGCTCACCTACATCCCAAAACGTCTATTTTCATACCCTTTCTCTATTGCGCATGCGCAGAATGACGATATTCCGACCCCACATCCACCCAGTGGGATGCCCCCTCACATAGGCTTCACATTGATACCTCACTCGACCCCATCGGTCCATTAGGGCCCCCACTCGACCCCAAAACGTCTATTCCCATACCCTTGGTCTACCGCGCATGCGCAGAATGACGATATTTCATCCCCACACCCAGCCCGTCGGATGCGCCTTCACGAATGCTTCACATTGATACCTCATACGACTCCATCGACCCACTAGGGGCTCCCCTAGATCCCAAAACGTGTATTCCATACCCTTGGTCTACCGCGCATGCGCAGAATGACCATATTCCAACCCCACACCCAGCCCCTCGGATGCCCCCTCACATAGGCTTCACATTGATACCTCATACGACCCCATCGGTCCATTAGGGGCTCCCCTAGATCCCAAAACGGCTATTTCCATACCCTTGGTCTAAGCGCATGCGCAGAATGACCATATTTCAACCCCACACCCAGCCCATCGGATGCCCCCTCACATAGGCTTCACATTGATACCTCATACAACCCCATCGGACCACTAGGGGCTCCCCTAGACCCCAAAACGTCTATTTCCACACCCTTGGTCTACCGCGCATGCGCAGAATGACGATATTTCAACCCCACACCCACCCCATCAGATGCCCCTTCACGAATGCTTCACATTGATACATCATACAACCCAATCGGTACACTAGGGACCCCTCTCGCCCCTGAAGATTGCCGGAGATTGCCGGAGAATTTGATCACCCACGACATTGTGGGAAAAACCCATACATTAACATTGGAAGTCACTTGGTTGACATGGGACTACTTTCTGTCCGCGGAGGAATACAAAGGTTACAGGTTGCCGGAACTACTTTTGACCTCCACGTGACCTTGAAGTGGTGGCGCCCCCTGTCGCCACAGGGGGCGCCACAGGCGCCACAGAGGTGAAAGGCAATGTGGCGTCCCCTATACCTTTAACCTGGAAAAAAGGGCACCAAGAGTTATCTCCCTGGAAAACAATAATCGAGCGGGTTGCTACCTACTACTGAACTCAATCCCGATTCCTGTTTTGGGCTGCATCATGGGCCTGTCCATTTTTCAAAACTAGATGTAAAACGGGATAAGCTCAGCCTTCATTTTTCATTTTTAAGGACTTCATAAGACTTGTGCAGATGTTCCTTCTTGAAAATTATTGAGTTTTCAGATAGATGCAAAACACCGCGTCATGGTCCATTCTGATGTTACGATTATCCCATTTGTCATTTTCTCCAAGAAATAGTCAAAACTATATACTAGATCTACTGTTTAATATACTTTTCTTTTGAAATTATTGGACCCCCTGTTCCGCCGTCCCTGTAATGGTCCACATTTGATCTCCCTGGTTTTGATGGCGTACATGCTACTATAAAGCCATGTTAGATGAACTGCACATCTCTGAACACTGAAGCAAATCCTTTGCATGGGCATTATATCTCACGCGTATATGGAATGCCATCACATGATAGACTCTCGGACGAAATCACTTTACAATCCATTCAGAACAATTTGATACTCAATGAGCAAATATATCATGGAAGCCTTCACCAGAGACTATGTTTTCAAATCTAATGTGCATATGTATAAATTGGCAGAGAAGGAAAGATGAGGGGTTGATCCAGTTGATTATGCCTTCGTTTCCAAGAAATCTTCTCTAAAGCAGTTACATGATTGTCAAATCGACTGCCTTAGAAAGAACCAGTGAGTGGATATTCTTAGGAGGTCACGATGGCAATCCAGGAAGTAATTCTGACTACATTTACGTTCAGGTGATCCAGCAGAAACGCCGTTAAAGAGGCTCTAACTCTGGGAGTCAATGTCACTGGGAAATGGCCAAACTACCAAACTTTCTGCACTATCTCCGGAACGACAAAAAATGGAGAGCTGAAACTCTTCGACTTTATAATTTATCATATTGGGGTCATTTTGAGCCTATTTGCTCCATGCGTAACGTACACCCAAAGAGTGTAGTACCAATCCATGCATTTCAACTGAAGATATTGCACGAACCACAAATGTTAATGGACGGAAGGACGCATTTTCGATCTCGTCTATCAACGGGCGTATAAAATTGTAATGAAAATAGGAATAATAATGTTTATCATAAATACATCACAAACCAATTCAAAAATATCATCTGCGCTAACCCAGTGAAGTCTTGACAGATTTGCCTGGGCATATTTGTCATGGTTCATGAGTACGGTGGTTGTAGTTGCCATTTGGCCGCTGTTAATTTGACATGAATATCCCGGAAGCCTCTATTATATAGCGAGAGACGGGTGCAGCATTCCCCCCTCCTACCGAACTTTCTGCGCTATCTCCGGAACGACAAAAAATGGAGAGCTGAAACTCCTCGACTTTATAGTTGATCATATTGGGGTGATTTTGAGCCTATTTGCATACCCCCCCCCCCCCCTGCCCGAGCAGAGGATCATGGGTTATTTCAAGATGGCGGCCACGTGGGGTATCAGAAAAGTGATGTTTTTGTCATATTTCTTCAAAATTTCTGCTTTTACGCGACGAAAAGTGGGCAAAAACTATTTTATTTCACATCACATTAATATTTTCTAATTTATCATGCAGTTTTTGTGGAGAAATTGCATAAATAAAAAATTCGAAAAATCCGACATTCCCCCCCCCCTCCCACAGGATAAGTCCCAAAACAACCAGGCCAGATAGGGTTAAAGTACTTCTTGTCGAAATATGGAAGTCTAGACTTAATTAGGGAATCGACGAGATGCAATTACGTTAACATTGCCGTCATTGTGAATCATTTAGTGGTCCAAACCCTTTAGCTCAGCCAACGGCTGCATGTATCATATTGGGGTGATTTTTGCCCACGGCTATACCGAGACTCGGTCCGTATATACTGGGTACTCTTATGTCCTCAGGTGATCAATCAGTGATAGATGCTATAGCAAAATATGTCTATACCTGTTCTGAAAGGTTACAGTAGATGAACCCTAAATTACACTATGTATGTTAAATGCAAAATAGAGTAGTCTCCCCTGCCACAGTTGACAGGCGCCCACAGATCGGAGCCTAATCAACAAGTGAATAGTCTTTGATCGTATTATTTTTATGTATTGCTTGTACTTTTTATATGTCCTGTATGTATTGTTTTTATGTATTGCTTGTATTTTTTATGTATCCTGTATGTATTGTTTTTATGTGGTGCCTTTAGCCTTCAGGCAGAAATGAGCAATAAACCATCTTATCTTATCTTATCTGTATCATGCCCCATAATGTGCACGGACCAAAACATCTGTCAGGAGTTGTGTCCCTTTCATTGTGATCTACGTTTTACAATTTCCATTGATTTCTCGATTTTGGGGCCGAAGTAGCCCTGACCTTTGACCTTTAACCTCAAAATGAATGAGGTTCTTCTTTGCCCCATGCGTAACGTACACCCAAAGGGTGTAGTACCAATCCATGCATTTTAACTGAAAATATTGCACGAACAACAAATGTTAATGGACGGAAGGACGCATTTTTCGACCTCGCCTATCAACGGGCGTATAAAATTGTAATGAAAATAGGAATAATAATGTTTATCATAAATACATGACAAACCAATTCAAAAATATCATCTGCGCTAACCCAGTGAAGTCTTGACAGATTTGCCTGGGCATATTTGTCATGATCCATGAGTACGGTGGTTGTATAGTTGCCATTTAATTTGACATAAATATCCAGGAAGTCTCTATTATATAGCGAGAGACGGGTGCAGCATTCTTTTGGATACCCTATAGCAGTATGGATTGCCTAAATCATACAGATGTATCATTTCAGATATCGAAAATGGACTGCATTTGGGATTAAACTGTAGAAAGAGCAATTTTCAGATCTTTATGTTTAAAAAATAACAAGAGCTGTTATTAGCTCTTTAAAGAAATTGTAGGGTAGTGATTTCAGTGACATGAGGAGTGATCACAATATAGTCCGGTACTTTAATACGAATTTCAGTTGTCTTGGAGAGTCTTTTTTCGTTCTCTTCATATCAATTTAAGGGGAGTGATGGGGAGTGAGAGGGATCCCTCCCTGAGATCACAGGGCCTGAATTTTGGACATCCAATTTAAAATTTCTGGCTAAATAGTCCGGTGTAGCCAGAATATTGTTTTGTGAGCGGATGTCGCCTATTTCGTCCAATTGCCAAGCTTAAATGTCTTTTCTCTCTGGTACGTTAGATGTTTGTTTCTCGCCCAATTCAATTCAAAATCAGTTATGTGTTATTGAAGTGAGAGGGTAGGAAGTTTGGATCGGCAGCCGCAGGGATTCGAAAAGTAAAACCATGGGAACAGCTGATTGGCTGGTTGGTGAAAGGCATACAAGTTGTACATATATTTATCGGTTTATCATTATGACGACCGATAGCTAGTGTGGATGGGAAAACAGCAAAGATCCAATGACATGATGCGGATGAGAGTGAGGGAGAAAGGTAACTCTCACTCGTCCATTTAAAAACCGTTTGCTGTGTGTGAACCAATTAATAGCTGTTAGCCGTTTCGATACAAGGGAGGTAATCATGGAGTGTCAAACACAACTTTGGACATGCCCATTGATGTTTTTTTGTAGGAAAATTGTGGCAGTCTGTTGTACAGGTTTGTCCTTCAGGATTAAAGTTTGTACAGCTAACGTGGTGGCGTCCATATTGTACGAGAATACAGGCATATGAGAATGGATAATTGCAAAAGATACTTGAACCATACTTGTTATGGTGGCTGATATCTGCCATATCGTACAATCGTACTATCGCCCAAATTTCCATCGTACAATCGCATCGGGCCATCGTATCATCGCAGCGTGCCATCGCATCGTACCATCGGATCATCGCATCGTGCCGTCGCATCGTACCATCGTACCACCGCCCTGGTAAAATAGGGCGATAGTACGATGGTACGACATGGCAGATGTATATCAGCCACCATGTAATGATGGTCAGCCATGCAGGCTGTCTGTATATCAGTGGGTCTGTGATTCAAATTCCGAAACTCAGGGGTTTGGGGAAAGTTGGTGACAGAAGTTACAATGAATGATACAGGTGCATGGTTACCATATTGCGCTGTACGTCTCCCAGAACAGCGAGAAAGTAATCGGATTTGCAATGATAAGATGTGAAAATTTTGTGTGAAGATGTGTCCACAGTGTGGTCAAACCTGAATGAACAGTCTGAAGTCACGAAGCGAGAGAGAGAATTAAGGTTT
>JAVTVY010015232.1:0-67084 GCA_036873755.1 Hanleya hanleyi | reverse complement strand
CAAGTTAAACGTTTAAATTTATTAAACGTTTGGATTTATGGCGCGAACGGCCCTTCTTAAAAGGTACCGACATAATGAAGTTGAACATACCAAAGAAAGACAGTCCTAGGATAAAAGTAGCTCCGAAAATGGAAGCCGAAATATATAATATTATATCACAATGACTTCCATTTTCGGAGTTGATCTGTGGGAACAATGAAAGGTAGTCCTATAATGAGGGAAGTTGCACACGTTACGCTAACCATGTGTTACCCACTTAATTTCCGTCCAATTAGACACTACAGTAGGTGCTCATCCAACCTTGGTTCAACCAAAATAGCTGAATTGTGCTCTTTATCTTGATACATAATTCCTTCAATACGTCAGTTCGGGATTCCAGATGAACACCATGACCACCATGTTAATTTAACCAGCATAAAGAAAGCAATATGATACCTTCTTTAACATGGTATTGTTAGTGTTGCGTTGAAACTGCAAACTGACCTGTTGAGAATTTGATGGAAAAAGGGGCCAGTGGAATGAAGTCTAGGCCTAAATACCCACAGGGGATTAAGGTCAGTTTGTACAGAACATACATGTACCTAGGGGTAAATAAGAGAGATTATACCTAGGGGTAAATAGAGATTGATTTAGTGTTATGAGTGAGAAGGGCTGGACATCAAGGTTGATGATGGTTATGTCACAAGTTAGGATAAGACAAGACATACACTTTCTGGATATCCCACAGGTTGACTGGTGGAGTACAAGATAGGAAAAGATTGTAAGATATGTTACAGCTTGCTCTTGTGAGAAAAGCAAACGGTGGCCTGCAAAGGTGATAATGAGAATGGTGGCCAGGTTGGCTGCTATGGTAGAGCATCTCTCACATATACACCTAACCAGCTAAACTGTATAATTTTCTCAACAGAGTCCAAGCTTTGGTAAAGTGACGATACCAGTCTGCCATACTTTAGAGCGTATTAATCTCATATTTTGTGGGAAAACAATGAACAGAGTAATATTTAATGCAGATAAGGGATCAAATATATGCCAAGTGACTATTAGTGACTAAATATAGACATACAAAAGCCTTTCAACCACTAAGGATCCCCAAAACTCATCTCTGTGGAACTACTTTCATGCAGCGTAAGGCTATCCCGTGAGTCGGTTTGCACTTTTGTCCATTTCCCTAAAGCATTCTAAAGAGCCTCAAAAATCATTGTTCTCTATTTTGCTTATAATTTTTATGAGTGGAAAAAATATCGAAATTTCGGTCGAAATATAGGCTTGATAATGGTTTCCGTGAAGATGACGCGATTTTGGCGGCCATCTTGGTTTTTTATATATATATATTTTCCGCTAGAGTTCTATCCAAATATATATTATGGTAAGCTTCAATCCTCTAGCTCCAGGTGTAACGAAATTAAGGAAATATCTAAAGGGAGTGAGGAAATGCCCCTCCAAATCGCCCAGATAGGGTTAACTAGACCTGACCGGGGAAAGAGCTATATTTTTATCCCATGGTTATCCCATAAAACTTTATCCCATGGTTATTTAATCGAGCAAAACAGATGAAATTCTTCCATTTGCTTTATAGTATAGACGGTCGTGGATTTAAAATATACTACTATTTAATCACGACCACAGTTCAAATTTTAGCGTTACAACAAGCAAAAAATGGCCATCATCCTGTTACTACCAACATATTGCACTGTTTCTGTTGAGAACAGCGTAATCGTCAACCATTCCCAACACAATTTGGTGAAATAGGTGCTCCTCTTAACATTTTTTTTAGTAGTTCAACATAATAATAGTAAACACTTCACAAGGGAGACAATTTGAGTAATTTAAAACCTAAAATGGCCAATATATGATCAATCTCTCTGGCATAATGCGTATATGTATATCCCAATGAGTACCAATTGCGAACCACTTGATATGAATTCAATATGCTACAATTGTCAAAAATGTAATCATTTTAAAGCCCTTCTCAATCCCCAAACGCATTATAGACGATCTCTTCGCTTTGGAGAATCTATGTATAAGCGATGTTATTAATGATATAACCTAGCTCCTCCAACGGACAGATAGGACCATTATATTAGAGTATGCCTAATACACTGGGCATTATGATTACTAAGATTTATCGATTTTCTGATTTGGTGCCAATGTTGTTACAGGAACTCGATATTTAGATTATGGACGTGGAAATTCTTTAATGGAAGACGGCTGAATATTGGAGGAGTGAGTGAGTGAATAGAATTGAACGTCGCTTTCAACAATATTTCAGCTATATCGCGACGAGGCTGAATATTGAATGAAGGACTTGACTCTTGTATTATATCAAACTAAAAAGGTCTTCTGTATAGTCTCCAGATTCTTCGTATTGTACTGCCTAGCTAGTAGCATTGCAAAATCATGTGAAAATGCTACTTTGGAAGATCTTTTAGTCGGGTAAAAGAAGATAGTATTTCAGAAAGAAATCAGTTTGTTGCATAAGTTTTAATGTATGCGCATGTTTTTTTGTTTTTTTTTTGGTGTGCTGTGTTGATTACTTCTGGATTGCTGGACTTTTGACTTGTTTTTCCTGGAATACGGTACATAGAATTTTGTTTGATCGTCGCTATATAGCTGAAATATTGCTGAACGCGACCGACGTTAACCCTTAATTCTCTCTCTCTCTCTCTCTCTCTCTCTCTCTCTCTTGTTTTACATGTCCATTGTGTTAAAATGGACAGTCACAATCTGACTGAGATACAATACTTTAGAAAACGATTTTGGATTGAAAAGTTCTTGTTCATCATAATTTACTAACAGATTTTGATGTCCTGCTGACATTGTCATTATGTCCTGCGGACATTATTCAAAAATATTGACCGCTTCTCTCGTACAATACGAGCATCTAGTCGGTCATTCAATATTCAACCTTCGTCCATTAAAGAATTTCCACATCCATAACCCAAAGACCTAATTCATATAATAACACTAACACCAAATTAAAAGGATAAATCATAGTATACATAATACTAGGCTAATTTCCTGCAAGATAGAAGCAGTCAACAGTTTTCAATGCTAGCAAGACATCATGTTACAAAAATATCAAATCCGTATCGCTGATCAGTATTCTCTAAAAAAACTTGAGTGAACTGTTCCACTCAAGTTTGAGTGAAATGTACCTGTTCACTCATACTAGAGTGACTTTTCACTCAACTTGATTTAAAACCACTTAAGTTCACTCAATTTGATTGGGATCAATTTCCACTTATTTCTTTAGTGAATGTCACTCAAGTTGAGTGCATTTAACTCTAGTTGAGTGAAAAGTAACTAGTCACTCAAGTATTGAGTGGGATCAATTTCCACTCTTACTGGAGTGAAATTTCACTTAACTTTTTTAGAGAGTATTCTTAATTCGTATGATATACGTTGTAGTCGTTATATAGGGTATGATGTATCTCAGTCACGCTTTGATTGTGACTGTTCATATGAACACTATGAGGATCTTGAAATACATAGGTTCATACAGCCCCTAGCCCCGAGTTAAGCGGAATTAGACAAGTTACGAAACGTACTGTACAAGGATCAATTTATTTTATTTTTCATCTCATGCCCGTTTTGAAAATAGTGCTGTCGAACAATAAATGAAATTAACGTAATTACCGTTAATTTACATTATTAAACTTGGAAGTACTGGCTTGTATCCTGCCAGTAATTTTGTGTAAATGAAATTGTATGTACAGCAAATTATTTCATGGTGGAAGGGAGATAACTGGGGTTAAACATGTAAAATTATCTCCCCTCTTTTTCTGTCGTTTGCAACAAGTTTCTTCCCATTGGTCTAACTGGGGCGCATTCGGAACTCCCGAGCGGAAATCTACGAAGGGGACTGATTCTACGCTCGGGGGACGACAACATGAATTTCCTATGAATCTACAGATGTGACGCGCCGGAACGGTTTAATACGCATGGCTCCGAAGCCCAATCACTCTCGCGGAAGCCTTAATCCCCGACCAGCAAATATTTCCCTGCGAGTCTCTGATTTACGTCAGATATTCTAAAAACTGTTTATTCTTTTCATTCGAAGCACGTTTCAATAGAAAACCATCAGTTTAAATGGTACACACGCCACATATTGGCAAGATATAATTCCCGTGACGTCACTGACAGTTCCCTAACAGACCGAAACACACGTGACCACGCTCTAGTCCAATATGGCGTCAATGGCCTTCGAGGGACATCTCAAACCGGAGATCCCCGAGAAGTTGCGAATGACTGGGGCGGTGTATTGACGTGGTGGTAAGCACGCTTGCGCGGGTAGACACAAGGTCTTTCGCTGGAGACACTGGACAGTGCTGTACGCACCCTGCTGCCAGAGATTGAGATTTTTCCTGTTCGCAAGTATTTTTAATTGAATTGAAAGTACTGTAAAGTATTGAAATATGCCCAGAGCTAAGCCTAGATTATCTAAGCGGACTCTGGCAGCTAGGAGGCGTGTAACGACGAACCCCGCTCGTCTCGATGACCATGTACTGGACCCCCCAGTCGCCAAGCGATCAAGAAGAACCGATAGGTTGCCATCTTCACACGAGTTGGGGGCCGGTGGTGTTGAGGAAACCTCTAGCAACGTCAACAATCAACAGGAAACAAGTTTGCCAGTCCAGGGGAGCGTGCAGTCGCCTACTAGCGCAGGTCTGGCGATGTCTGCACCAAGTAGGCCTGCAGGTAGTATGATAAATTTGTGTATGCCAAATGCAAGCAATGTCCCTATGGGACAGTCAACCACAACATGATACCATGTTTCTTCCGCGAAATATGATTATTCACAACGTGGGAATGGAGATCAGTTTGGGCGCCATGCTGCCTTTAGTCCAGCAGTCCCCAGCACAATCATAAGTGGAGCACATGTAATGCACCAGGCCATGCCCCCAATTTCGACCAATCAGAATGACCGTACTCAGTTTGACCCCTGTGGCCCGGGACCGAGCATTACACGTGTGCAAACTACAGAAATAGCCCCTAGTAACTGTGCAGGAGATTTACAAAATCAACATAATTTCCCCCCTGCCTGTAGTTATACCAGTGGCCGATGTTGTTGTTGTTCCGGACGTCCCTCCTTTCAGACTAGGAGCACCCTCTTACAGAGGTATTTAGAAGCTTGCAGTAACCCCGCCGCTTACTAGGGTGGTCGAGACAGGGTCAGTAGCAGTCGAGGCCCCGTGCTGTGCAGGCCGTGCAAAAAACTTATTTACAGTGCATTGACACCTCCTGACTGTACATATAGACCCGTCCCTTTTTCTGACCAGATGTGTGCGATGTACTACTGTGAGTGAATTTATATAGCGGTCACTGAAAGACGCCCAGGTACTTTATTCCCCAAGTGCCTCCGCTGGCGAAGGTCTAGCGTAGCAACTAGTTCCACCATCAGTCCATATTACCCTGGACACCGAATCAGTCCAGCGCCTTGTGAATAGGCGAGTATATATGTGTAACGGTTAACCGTTTGCGTAGAGAACAGTTTGAATCAGGAGCCGTGTGCTACGTTGGAATGTGGAAGAACGACCTTGACCCATGTCGTCAGCGTCGAGCAAGGCAGATATCAGAAATGCATTCCCCCGTATTTCTCGCTTACCAGAACGAGATAGGAGTTGCCCTTTATGTGGAATTTTCTCTACAAATTATGGATTGGGATGGCATGCTCATTTATGAACTATGAACTGTAATTTCGCTGTGGAAGACGATCTTCGGTTCGGTCGAAACGTCTCCGTTCGTGAGGAAGCCTCCTGTGAGGACTTTTTGGGTGTGGAGAGTGCACACCCTATTTAAACTCGAGCTGACATTCCAATCGAGGAGAGACCAAAAAGAGAGTGCTGGAGGAACACGTCCAGAGATAAATCAACCAAGTTTCCCCCTGCCATAAACCTACAACGTATCGTGGAGCCTGTTTATTCGTCGCCGACAGCCGGGCAACGCTTTACGGGACGGAAACGGTCGCAGTATTACAGCCGGCGGTGCGAGCCAAGACACAGGCGGGCGAGCCATTTTTGTCGGGAAATATCGATAAACTGGGCCGGGCGCTTTGGGAGCAGGAAAGGCCGCAAACAGTTACACAGACGGCGTATAGCTGGCCATAGACAAGTTACAGATACAGCTTACAGATTCAACTGGAAGGACATGTGTCTTTATCACACATACGAGCAAATAAAGACGCACAGATCATAAACAGTACAGTACCAGTCCAGCCATACCGATCACCATTATACCGTCGAGAAAGATACAGCACACAGAGCACACAAGAAACAAACAGAACACAGATTCCAGAAGGAAATGTGTATTTATCACACATAGCCAGCAAATCAAGCCCCACAAATTATAAGCAGTGCAGTACAAGTCCAGACATACAGCTCACAAATTATACCGCAAAGAAACCTACAGAACACAGAGTCTACAAGAAGGAGACGTGTATTTATCACACGTTCAATAAAGACACCTACAGAACACAGATCTTACAAGCAGGAGACGTGTATTTGTCACACGTTAAATAAAGAAACACAGAGCACAGATTATACAGTCAAGAAAGCCACAGACCACAGATCCCACAGGGAGGATATGCGTATTTATCACGCATAAAGGCACGGTGCAGGTGGGCTGTAAAAGCGGTAACAAGACATACAGATTCCAGTAGGATACGTGTATTTATCACACGTTACAGAAGGCGGGCTTCCTTTTACCGATGTAAAAGTGGTAACAAGGCTTACAGACTGTACGGTCAAGCCCAGGGCACAGATTACAACGGCAGTTTACAGACCGTACGATGTTTCATCGGTACCAGATGAAATAGTAATAGCACATTATATACCCATGTAATTGTCCTGACGGTCACGGAAGTGGGGCGTGATACTTACCTGAGAGATCGTCGTGAAATGTGTAGTCACAGGCCGGGCTATAGTCGGGTCGCAGCAGCCGTAAGGGTTGAGACGCCGGGCTATACTTACCTGTGCGGGAAGCAGACTGGTGAGCTGACAAGTTACGGTCAAGCTCCGACGACTGGGGGTGAAGTACACGCCGAGTTGCCACGTCTCTGGAGAGAGCGTCGCCGCCGCGACGTTCCAACGACTGGGGGTCGTCTCTGGAGAGAGCGTTACCGCGTAACGTTCCAACGGGCCGTGACGTTTCAGCGACTTGGTGCTATATCTGGAGAGAGCGTCGCTGCCGTGACGTTCCAACGCCTGAGGGTATATATATATTGGGGAGAACGTTACCGCCGTAACGTTCCAACGGGCCTTGACGTCTCAACGACTGGGTGTCGTATCTGGAGAGAGCGTTATATCCTTAACGTTCCAACGACGGGGTGCCATTCCTGGAGAGAACGTTATATCCTTAACGTTCCAACGACGGGGTGCCCTCCCTGGAGAGAGCGTTACATCCGTAACGTTCCAACGACGGAAGAGAAGGGCCAGCAGCCGGGCCGCCCTTATCGCGCATAGACTTAAAACACTATATTAACTATGAAGCTATACGCATACACCCTCATATAGATATTATTGCCATATAACATCAAGCTTAAACTGCACACATACTCTTCTATTATCCACATATACACCAGGGATACGTTTAACTCTATATGCACACACCAAGTGTACGTATCCGTGAACCTTATATGCACACACCAAGTGTACGTATCCGTGAACCTTGTATGCACACCCCAAGTGTGCGTATCCGTTAACTTGTGTGCACACATCCTCTCACATCACGTGTATATATACATCAAGTTTATTTGCATACACTCTCCTAGTGTCTGTACATATATGTAAATATCTTAACGTTACATCTCCTTAGACATTCTGTCTAAGCCACGCGGTTCTACGCTATTATTTGTACAAGTAAAACCTATATTAGGCTTACAGACACCTGTGCTATGACATAAAACAGGTAGGGCAAACCTATGACATAAAAACAGATAAAACAAACACTACGACATGTAAAATAGACACTATGATATAAAAATCTATAAAACAAATGCTATGACATAAGAACCTACAAAACAACATTGACATAAACCTATGAAACAAGCACTACATGTATATGATATAACAACAGATAAAACAAACAATATACATACACATGAAACAAACAATAGACAAAAAAAAACAAAAACTATACGGTACTATGTTCACAAATACACATAAATAGATACTAAAAGTTGGTCATATTAAGATCCTGTGGCAGTAAGATCCGCAAGATGCTTGGTTCTCTCTTGTAACATTTGAAATAAAAGTTCTCCAACTTTTGGTGATAGATGGTTTGGTGGATTTATTATAAAGTAAAACTTTTCTTGGTCAGTTAGTTGCCTAAAGAATATGCAGCTGTTTTCTAAATTTTTGTAGAGCGTATTCCTTAGTTTCGCAGTTGGACATTCGGATATAAAATGATATTCATCCTATTATATTACGTGTCTTTCTACACCGCCTGCACCACCTTTTGTCTCTATCTATTTTCCTGTATCTGCCCGTTTCAATCTCTAGTCTATGTGCACAGATTCTTAATTTTGTTAATGATTGTCTAAAGTTTCTGTTTTTTATATGTTGTAGATATCCAGCCATGGTGTATGATTGGTCTATATATTTGTAGTGTAATAGTTTTTCTGATTTATCCAGCTTGTTATGGTAAAATTTGATATATTTAGTCTTAAGCTTTTCTTTTAATGTTTGAGCAATATTTTTTTGTTTACATTTTGAGAGTGGTAGCTGACCTAATTCTGTTTTATTGATATTGTAGAAAATGTTTATTAGTCACATTACCATTTTCTCTAAATATTGTTGGGGAAATTGTCGGACTGCTAAATGTGTATTTGAGTGTCGTAGGTAAGTTTTGCAGGGTTATTAAGTCTGTCCCACATGTCTGATTTGTACCAGTATGAAATGCATTATCGCGGGACCAGTTTTCAACACTGTCATGTGTCTCTATTTTTGACCAGTTTTAGTGTTTACAATGGCTAAATTGTTTAAAATAACATGGTATCTTATTGAACCAAATGCCAGCTTACCTAGTAAATACTTGTTAGCTTGTGGTAACTCCCGGATGCCCTGGTAGATGGCTTTATTCCGTAAATTTGTATCATGCTCGTCTCCCGACGAGACCATGTTGCGGAGCTACATACTAGGCGCTCCGACGTAGTTTGGACTTTAAATTTGGACAGTAAACTGTGTAAAAACTTTAGTAATAATTTCTAGTGGTATCTAGGTAAATATTTCAGTGGAAATTCAGTGTTGTTTCAGGGAAATTTGGTGAGTTTATGTTTTTGTGGATACTATAGTCATGGCTTGAATCGGCTGCAGACAGCTTTCGGTGGCTCAGCCAATCAGCGTAGGAATTGTAGTCACGTGGTTTTACCTCTGGCGGGCTATATAAACTGGAGAGTAAGTATGTTCTTTGCATTTTGCCCCTTGTCACTGACGAGGTAGGGTCACCTTTTACTATGGGTGGCAGATGAATACTGGAGATGACTAATAAAGGGGAAGGATATACTGGGGACGACCACTAGGATCCTATCATTATGATATCCTATAGGATATATCCTTGACCTCCCATAGTGAACTATCCTACAGGATATATATCCTAGATATCCTACTGTCTAAAATAGTATCCTATAGGATATATCCTTGACATCCCATAGTACACTATCCTACAGGATATATATCCTAGATATCCTACGTCTAAATGGTATCCTGTAGGATACTCCCCCTTGAGCATAATCATGATTAGTATCCTACACAAAGTATACTGTTCTATAGCATAAATGGTATCCTTTAGGATACTAATATCCTATAAAGCCAAATTTCAGTGTCAATCCCTCTCTAGTACAGAATGTATGTTATTGTTGATGTCAAGGATATGTATCCTTAAGCCATATGCCCAGAACGCAAATATAGTTACTGTCCTTCCAGGATACTATATCCTAGTATCCTATTTTTTTATAGGATATATATCCTGAATGTTCCAAATTTGATAATAACCCCATAAATATCACTCAGGGATGCTAGGTATTGCTGGTATCAAGGATATGTATCCCTAAGCCTTTCATGAAGAAGACTCGGGAGTATAACTCGTTGGTCAGAGGATACTGCAGAGGGTGAAAGTCCCTACCGGAACTGCAGGTGGACCGGGTTTGTGGCCCTATTCTTGGCTTTGGGGAATGGGATAGTATATCCTCCAGGATACTGTGCCTGGGAAACATGATCTATGGTACCGGCAATGCTAGGATAATGTTTGAGTGTATATCCTTCCGAAATTATATACTAAACGTGCCTGTCAGAGATTACTTATACTTGAACCCATCTAGGATATGTATCCCTACACCTTTCAATGAGGAGAACTGAGACCCGTTGATAAAGCATATCCACTTTAGAGGACACTGCAGAGGGTGAAGTCCCTGGGTCCGGAACTGCAGGTGGACCGGGTTGTGGACCTATCTTACTCTGGGGAATGGGGCATATATCCTTAAGGATACCCAGATCATAGCTTCAAGTATTACTATTGCCTGGTGATGACACTATGGGTGGGTGGCCTGTATTAATCCTAATAGAAGATACTGTAGTGGGAGATGTCTGGAGATGTTAGTTCTGAAATCCAACCGTTTCATCCTACCAAATATATCCTGACGTACGGCCGAAATACTCGCGGAGATATCCTTAACATATCGTGATGGGAATATCGTGAATTTCCAACATAACTTAACATATCCTATGGATATCCCGCATATATCCTGCAGCGTAAGCAGTATTCAAGCCATGATTATTGCGATCAGCCGCTATATTAAATTGTGGAATAGTTGTTATCGATGTCCTGAAAGCGACTATATAATTGATACCGGTACCCAGTATTCGATGCGCATATTCTGTTTTGATGAAATATCCTGAAGTATCCTTACGCATGTAAATACCTGTATATATATATCATGTTGCAGTTTATTGTTGATAATACGAGCATTATCATTGAACGTTGAATTATTGCCTTGTCTCCATCCTTTATAATTATGCGAATGCCTCGTGTATCCTTATGGTACTGGAAATGTATCCTGATATATCCTTAAAGATATCCTTCGAATATCCTTATGGTACTCGGAATCTATCCTGAGGTATCCTGAAAGGTATCCTTAGGGTATCCTTGTTGTTCCGCCAGACTGGTCGCTAATGTAGTATCCTGGAACTATCCTGAGGGATATCTGGATATCCTAGAAACAAGGTGACCTAGATGTAATTGAGAAGTAATGATGTCCCACAATGCTCTGCTATCATTTCCACTGGTGGATTGACTTAGATGAAGTCGACCCCTTACCAGCTCGATATACCACGAGTATCTGGCGAATAGTGGCGGACCCGTGTAACGAGCGCCATCCAGAGTAGACTGGGAATGAGACGCTACTAAGAAGAGATGTGATTACAACGCATTAATTACAAGCGTCTAGTCCGTCATTCATAATCCAGCCGTCGTCCATTAGAGAATATCCGCGTCCATAATCCAAAGACCTATTCCATTTCCATATAACAGTATTAGCACCAAATTCAAAAAGACAAAAGTATACATGTGATACCCTATGAGAAGCCCAATACAGATGTGCCTATGAGAGGGCCAGTACAGTTGGGTCTATTAGTGGGCCAGTACAGATGTGCCTATGAGAGGGCCAGTACAGTTGGGTCTATTAGAGGGCCATTACAGTTAAGCCTATGAGAGGGCCGATACAGTTGGGTCGATTAGAGGGCCATTACAGTTAAGCCTATGAGAGGGCATTTTTAGAATATAAAGTTGTCTATGAGGGTCGTGACACCTTACGTCACTGGTGGCAGCAAAACTATGAAGTGACACACACCAATGGATAAGAAATTCGTTACAATTGGTGGCAGCGGTGGGATGTAAATAAATGTGTTTCTTTCATTCGAAGATTCGAAGATGGCAGAACAAAGTCTTGAGATGTTGGATGATGCTCACGATAACCTGGTTGATGAAGGTGGCGCAGAAGAAGAAGTGGTATTTCGTCAGTTTCGGAGAGGGTCACGGAGGGGCGGACCAGCTTCTTCAGATGATGAAGATGAACATACAGGGGGTGGAGATAGTGATCGAGTCCACCCCAGGAATTTGACTGTGAGACCGGAGACATTTACTGGAGATGGGTCGTGGCTGGAATACCTGAGTGTATTCAATACTATCGCTAAGATAAACCACTGGAGGCAAAGAGAGAAGGCAGCTTATCTCTTCACGCACCTGCGCGGTCCAGCCAGGCAGATTGCTTGCAGCCTATCCCCACAGGAGCAGGGAAACTTTGAGAAATTGACTCATGTGCTGACAACTCGGTTTGGTCCAGGAGAACAGGCTGAGCTTTATCTGGCAGAGTTGCGGAATAGACGTAGGGGACGTGGAGAAGGACTACGGGAACTTGGACAGTCCATTAGGAAGCTCGCTGATCTTGCTTACCCAGATATGACAGCGGTGCAGAGAGACCGCCTTGCCAAGACTCATTTCGTAGATGCGCTTGAGGATTCGGAAACACGAATGAGGATTTATCAAGGCAAACCAGTAAATTTGGAGCAGACAGTTACTATTGCTTTAGAGGTAGAGGGTTTCAGGAAAATTGAAGCGGGACGACAGGAGCAGTCTTCCAGGAGGCACGTTCGTGATGTAGAGACTCTCCCTGACCAGGCCAAGCTCAGGCTTGAGAAGATTGAGCAGCAGCTTCAGACATTACTGACGGAAGTAACTGCAAGAAATGCTATTCAACAGGAAGACCGGAGCATATTCAGAAGACGAACTCTCTCAGATGTTGAGTGTTTCTTATGCCGAAATAAAGGCCACTATAAGAGCCAATGCCCCTTGTTGAATGATGGGAAACCGGAATTAAAGAAAGATGGTGCTCTTGGTAAAAAACCGGGAAACTAGGAATGACTGGTTCAGGAGGCTTGAATCCGGTCATAGATGGAGACGAGATGCCTCAATCTCTAAATGTAAATCAGAGTGTATTGAATAAAGAAGTATTTTCTATTGATTCTGGTTTCCATGTTAACGGTTGTATTTCAGGAACTGACGTTCCTTTTCTAGTTGATACAGGTTCATGTTTAACGATTTGGTCTATGGAGATGTACCAGCAGATACCAGTTGAAGTTAGACCTCAGTTGGAGCAGTCGACCATAACGTTATGGGCAGCAGACAAAAAGCCCATAAGTTTCTATGATGAGTGTGTGAAAGACATAGGAATTATGTCAACCCCCGTTGTGCTGACTGTGATGGTAGCAGATATCCAGTCGGAAGCTATTCTTGGAATGGACTTCCTTTGTAAGTATGATGTACGACTACACTCCAAGAGTGGAAGTCTGACCTGTGGAGAAGAGCAAATTGTCTGTCAGAAGGTGACCAAAGAAGAGACGAGAGCATGTCGTCTAGTTTTGGCACAGAATACAACAGTTCTCCCGGGAAGTGAAGCAGTATTGCCATGTCGATCTACATCTCCATCGAGTTGTGCCAAATGGGCTATAGTCGAACCTGGATCTTCTTTGGAAGGACGTCTGGTAGTCGGCAGGGTACTCCTGGATACGGAGAGAGAGATGTTCCCTGTGAGGGTTTTGAATGCCAGTTCTGAAGCAGTAGTAGTATACAAGGGGATCACTATGGGGGAGTTGGAAACCGTCAGTCGGTGCCATACTTTTATTCCAGAGAATGATCCAGGAATAGCACAGGATTGTAGCTCTTTACAGGTGGACACAGTTGATATGGGGGAGACAACTCTATCTGAGCATCTGCAAGATCTATACACGGGAAGTACCGCTGATATAAAGAAGGAAGATAAACAGAAAGTCGCTTCATTTTTGAGGCGATTTCAAGATACCTTTGCCAAATCAGATGCCGACCTGGGGTGTGCAAGAGAAGTTCAACAACATATTGAGACAGGAGATGCTCAACCTATCCAACAGGTCTTCACTCGTTTGCCTTTTCAGAAACAGTCCGAGGTGGATAAGCTGATTGAAGATATGTCGGCCCGAGGAGTAGTCGAAAGATCCACAAGCCCATGGGCATCGCCTATTGTTTTGGTGACTAAGAAGGATGGTTCAGTCCGCTTTTGTGTAGACTATCGTCGTTTGAATGATTTTACTGTGAAGGATGCCTATCCTATCCCCAGGATCGATGATTCACTATATGCCTTACAAGGAGCGAAGTGGTTTTCTACTTTAGACTTAGCCAGTGGCTAATGGCAGGGGCCTTTGGACAATGACGCCAAGGGGAAATCTGCCTTCGTTACCAGAGGTGGTCTCTTCCAGTTTAATGTCATGCCTTTCGGCCTGTGTAATGCCCCTTCTACCTTTGAGAGGTTTATGGAGATGATTTTGGCTGGCGTACAGTGGAGGCCTTTTCTTGTGTATCTAGACGATATTATTGTGTATGGAAGTACCTTAGATGAAGCTATCCTGAATCTAGAAGATATTCTCACGAGGTTGACATCTGCTGGAATGAAGTTGAAGCCGAAAAAGTGTCATTTTTTGAGAAGGAAGTTGGATTTCTTGGACATGTGGTCTCAAAGGATGGTGTGTCTACTGACCCGGAGAAGATAGAGGTCATAAAGAAGTGGCCCATTCCCGAAGATATTCATGGTGTGAGAAGTTTTCTAGGCCTACCATCATACTATCGAAGGTTCATAAAAGACTTTGCCACAATTGCCCGTCCCCTTCAAAGTTGACCGAGAACGATCGCAAATTCACTTGGACAGAATCATGTGACGAGGCTTTTATTACCCTGAAGACTCGACTTATGGAATCACCAATTCTTGCTTACCCCTGTGATACTGGTGAGTATATCCTCGACACCGATGCCAGTTCATATCGCATTGGAGCAGTTCTGTCCCAGCAACAAGACGGAAGAGAAAGAGTGATCGCCTTTGTCAGCAAATCTCTTACGAAGTCCGAACGGAATTATTGTGTAACAAGACGTGAACTTCTGGCTGTCGTAAGCTTTGTGAAGTACTTCAAGCAGTATCTGTATGGACGGCACTTTCTGATCCGGACGGATCATTGCGCTTTGAGATGGTTAATGACATTTAAGGAGCCAGAGGGCCAGCTTGCCAGATGGTTGGGGGTCCTTGGGACTTTCGATTTCGAAATTCAGTACAGGCCAGGCAAACAACATCAAAACGCAGATGCCATGCCTAGAGGAGCATGTCGACAGTGCGAGAAGATGGGGTACCAAGGTGACGTGCAGAGAGGATCTTTTTGTGTCCTTGTTGCACAACTGCCGGATGTGTCTCGGGGATCACAAGTGCATCGTACAGAACTCCTACAGAATCCAGAGAGTATGACAGGGGAAGGGCAAGTGTCGTCGGTCACTGACGAGGGCGAATGGGAGAGGACAAAGCTTATAGAGGCCCACGCCCATGATCCAGAACTGTCGTGGATCATACAGGAGAAGCAAAGAGGTTCTCTGCGCCCAGCATGGGAAGCGGTATCACCAGAGAATCAGGCAGTAAAGTACTTCTGGAAACAATGGGATCGGTTAGACTTTAGGATGGCATACTCTGTCGGAGATGGGAGAGTGATGATGGTAGTGTGGCGTGGCAAATTCTTCTTCCTAAGTCGCATAGGAAAGGTGTTTTTCTAGAGTTGCATGCCTCGAGAGGGACACCTCGAGAGATTCACTATAACTAGGGCAGAAACTATGAATCAAAGTTGTTTTCCAAAATGTGTACACTCCTTGATGTGGAGAAGACAAGAGAGATTCAACCGGACACTAGAAACAAGACTTGTCCTGATGGTGAACAACAACCAGACTCACTGGGATGAACAGCTCCCTTTTGCTATGATGGCATATCGTAGTACACGACATGAGACCACCGGCTTCACTCCAAACAAAATGATACTTGGGCGGGAAGTTGAGTTACCCTTGGATTTGGTTACAGGTTTGCCACCCTACATTGAACCAGCGGGAACCACAGAATATCCCTCTATGCTGAGAGAGCGTTTCAAGGTAGCATACGAGAGAGCGAGGGTGCATTGCAGGGTTAAGCAGAAAATTCAAAAGAGACATCAACTGGCCAACCTTTCAGTCCAGGAGATGTGGTTTGGTTGCATAACCCAACGCGTAAGATTGGTTTGTCCGCAAAGTTGTCATGTGTTTCGGAAGGCCCATTCATGGTCATCAGCAGCCTAGATGACACTGTATATAGAGTTCAGAGAACTCTGAAGTCCAAGCCGAAAGTCGTTCACTTCAATCGGTTGAAGCCTTATACTGGAACAAACTTCGTAAAATGGGATATCAAACCTAGTAGTTTGAGTAAGGGCGTACAGGTCAAGATGAAGCCGAGCGATGAGGCGACAGGGAGTAAACGAGATAACCACGCGCATGCTCCTACTGCCGAAATCCGGACTCGGTCCGGGCGTATAGTCAGGAAACCGGTGCGTTGGCTCCGTTGGATTTCAGACCAGCTCATCGGTAGCTCTAAACAGGGTCAGGTCATGGAGGTGTAGGGAGGGCATTTTGCACATGATAAATATGACTATGACAATGCCACATTCTTATATGCTTTCAGATAGAAGATGTTGTTCAAATGTGAGAAGTGTGGTGGAACTTACACCCAAAAGTCAAATTCCTACCGGCACAGATTGAATTGCGAGAAGGGGAGATCCCATTACAAATGTATGCAGTGTTCCAAATCCTACTCCAGAAAGGACAACCTGAAGGAACACATCAATGATCCTCACATCACCCTTGACCCACCACCATCCTCAGCAGTTCTGAATGAAGCCCTCACAGACATGACCAGCCACCCTCCTGCGATCAGTCTCTTGAGCAGCACGCCCCCTCCACTGATTCAACATCAACAGCCGAAGCCTAGTGAAGCTGTGGATGCTCCAATGGACTTGAGCATTGTTCGGGAGCGCCCTGGAGAACGATCAACATTCCCAGCCTATAGTTGGATTTCTGAGGCCAGTGAAACAGTTAGGCCGCACACCAACTTGGTCTATGAGCCCGAGCAGAATCCTGACCGACGACGATCTTATGAATTGCCAACGCTGTTGCCAGCTGGCAGCCCCACAGGCATCCCTAAAATTCTTGAGGGTGGAAATACTGACAAGGTAGAGGTGCCTGCTCCACTTCCTGTTCGGGGACAGTTCAACCCAGCCCCCTATCCCTGTATGGAGCAAATCAATCGGACCATTGTCTACCCGAATGGTGTCACTGTATATGAAAACATCATGAGGGATACCAGGCGGATGCCGAGACACTCTAATCGCACTCAAACAACTTCGGTTGAGAAGACAACCAAGCAAACACAAACAGAGGTTGGAGATGTTGGCCAGGTAGTGACGACAGACATTGGTGTATCTTGTATACCAGATACAACTGCCGAAGGTACATCCATGATCTTTCCTGAGATGTCCACCAGATGTATGCAGACGGAGGCAGGAGAGGAAGTGCAGCTGCAAACCACAACCACCACAGATGCCAGCACTGAGACAAACAGGGGAATCTGGGTATGCACCGATCTGACCTGCGAAGTTTGTCATGGCTGTGGCAATCATGTAGACCACCTCTGGAAGATCGATGCCCCCGGATTCTCGGACTACTCCAACGAGCAGTAGATGATTAGATGAGTTCTTGCAGGTGGAGTCCATGGTGCCTTTGATGTGTATACTGTGGTTACGATTTTTTCTTCTTGAATTTACCTGTTTGATGTGTAAATGAGCTTGGTGTGATAATGTGCGCGTTCTTCATGTGGATTTTACTGTGTTCATTGGATTTACTGTGAAAGTGGATCGCCTCGGATTATTCTGTGAACATGTACTATACGCTGCACAAGATAATGCATGTTGTGGATCCCTGACATTGTTTTGCGTCATGTGACTCTTGTTGCCATAACGTAATTGAACTTTAGCGACATTAATGTGACTGAAACCCTGTTGCTAATTATATGTTTGTGCGAGGACACACAAAGCTGGGAGGTAATAGTGTAGAGAATGATTATTAGTCCCACTACCATTTTCTCTAAATATTGTTGAGGAAATTGTCTGACTGCTAAATGTTTATTTCAATGTTGTTCGTAAGTTTTACAGGTTTATTACAGTCCGTGTCATGTCTGATTTGTACCTGTATGAAATGCATTATCGCGGGACCAGTTTTCAACACTGTCGTGTGTCTCTATTTTTGACCAGTTTTAGTGTTTACAATGGCTAAATTGTTTAAAATAACATGGTATCTGATTGAACCAATTGCCAGCTTACCTAGTATATACATGTTAGCTTGTGGTAACTCCCTGCTGGCCTGGTAGATGCCTTTTTCCGTAAATTTGTAACATACTTTTCTCCTGACAAGAGACCATGTTGCGAAGCTACATTCTAGACGCTCCGACGTACTTTGGACTTTAAATTTGGACAGTAAACTGTGTAAAAACTTCAGTAATAATTTCTACTGGTATCTAGGTAAATATTTCAGTGGAAATTTAGTGTTGTTTCAGGGAAATTTGGTAAGTTTATTATGTTTTTGTGGATACTGTAGTCATGGCTTGAATCGGCTGCAGACAGCTTTCGGTGGCTCAGCCAATCAGCGTAGGTATTGTAGTCACGTGGTTTTACCTCTGGCGGGCTATATAAACCGGAGAGTAAGTATGTTCTTTGCATTTTGCCCCTTGTCGCTGACGAGGTAGGGTCACCTTACCATGGGTGACAGATGAAAACTGGAAATGAATAATATAGGGGATATCCTACTAAGGATATACTGGGGACGACCACTAGGATCCTATAATTATGATATCCTATAGCATATATATCCTGGGTTACCCATTACCTTCTGTAATGGTATCCTATAGGATATACCCTTGACATCCCATAGTACACTATCCTACAGGATATATATCCTAGATATCCTACGTCTAAATGGTATCCTGTAGGATACTCCTCCTTGATCATCATCATGATTAGTATCCTACACATAGTATAGTGTTCTGTAGCACATATGGTATCCTTTAGGATACTAATATCCTTTAAAGCCAAATTTCAGTGTCAATCCCTCTCTAGTACAGAATGTATGTTATTGTTGATGCCAAGGATATGTATCCTTAAGCCATGCTCAGGACGCCAATAAAGTTACTGTCCTTGTACGTTCCTTCCAGGATACTGTATCCTAGTATCCTATATTCTATAGGATATATATCCTGAATGTGCCAAATTTGATAATAACCCCATAAATATCACTCAAGGATACTTGGTATTGCTGGTATCAAGGATATGTATCCCTAAGCCTTTCATGAAGAAGACGCGGAGTATAACCCGTTGGTCAGAGGATACTGCAGAGGGTGAAAGTCCCTACCGGAACTGCAGGTGGACCGGGTTTGTGGCCCTATTCTTGGCTTTGGGGAATGGGATAGTATATCCTCCAGGATACTGTGTCTGGGAAACATGATCTATGGTACCGGCAATGCTGAGATGATGTTTGAGTGTATATCCTTCCGGAATTGTATATTAAACGTGCCTGTCAGAGATTAGTTATACTTGAACCCATCTAGGATATGTATCCCTACACCTTTCAATTAGGAGAACTGAGACCCGTTGATAATTACAAGCGTCTAGTCCGTCATTCATAATCCAGCCGTCGTCCATTAGAGAATATCCGCGTCCATAATCCAAAGACCTATTCCATTTTCCACATAACAGTATTAGCACCAAATTCAAAAAGACAATCATAGTATACTTAAACATAGGCTTGTTTCCTGCAAGAGAGAAGCGGTCAACAGTTTTCAATGATGCCGGCAAGACATCATGATGTTCCAAAAATATCAAATCCGTATCGCTGATCAGTATTCTTAATCCATAATATTCGTTATAGAGTCGTCATCTAAAGAAAAGATGTATCTCAGTCACGCTTTGATTGTGACTGTTCATATGAGTACCATGAGGATCTTGAAGTACATGGGTTCATACGGCCCCTAGCCCCGGGTTAAGCGGAATTAGACACAAGTTACGAAACGTAGCGCCATAGATCTTGCACTTGCATATCCACTTTAGAGGACACTGCAGAGGGTGAAAGTCCCTGGGCCCGGAACTGCAGGTGGACCGGGTTGTGGACCTATCTTACTCTGGGGAATGGGGCATATATCCTTAAGGATACCCAGATCATAGCTACAAGTATTACTATTGCCTGATATGGAACTATGGGTGGGTGGCCTTTATTGTCGTAATAGAAGACACAGTGATGGGAGATGTCTGGGGATGTTATTGCTGAAATCCAACCGTTCCATCTTACCTAATATATCCTGACGTACGGCCGAAAGACTCGCTGAGATATCCTTAACATATCGTGATGGGAATATCGTAAATATCCAACATAAATTAACATATCCTATGGATATCCCGCATATATCCTGCAGCGTAAGCGGTATTCAAGCCATGATTATTGCGATCAGCCGCTATATTAAATTGTAGAATAGTTGTTATCGATGTCCTGAAAGCAACTATATAATTGATACCGGTACCCAGTATTCGATGCGCATATTCTGTTTCGATAATATATCCTGAAGTATCCTTACGCATGTAAATACCTGTATATATATATATATCATGTTGCGCTTTATTGTTGATAATACACGCATTATCTTTGAACGTTGAATTATTGCCTTGTCTCCATCTTTATAATTATGCGAAAGCCTTTGTGTATCCTTATGGTACTGGAAATGTATCCTGATATATCCTTAAAGATATCCTTCGAATACTCGAACTCTATCCTGAGATATCCTCAGAGGTATCCTTTGGGTATCCTTATTGTCCCGCCAGACTGTTAGCTAATGTAATATCCTGGAGCTATCCTGAAGGATATTGGATATCCTGGAAACAAGGTGACCTAGATGTAATTGAGATGTAATTATGTCCCATAGTGCTCTGCTATCATTTCCACTGGTGGAATGACTTAGATGAAGCCGACCCCTTACCAGCTCGATATACCACGAGTATCTGGCGAATAGTGGCGGACCCGTGTAACGAGCGCCATCCAGAGTAGACTGGGAATAAGACGCTACTAAGAAGAGATGTGAATACGCATTAAGGGGTCAAGTCCAATTAATCGAGGCACTTTCTCGATGCCTTCGAGATGGAACGAGAAATTTCTCGGCTGAAACCGGGAGGGCAGAACCGGGACCCCTGGCGACGTCTCCCGCTTTGCTCCCGGTTCTATCTCGATCGAAACGTCCCGGTTTTCGAGATGGACACGAAATTGATCGGTAATCTCGAAGGGGGTCCCGATTTGTATATCTACGCGTTTGTTGCACTTAAATTGGTCGTTTCTTAGCTTCTCAGGCGATCAGATTGTTGTGCGGGTATCATAGTTTGGGGGCGATCGTCGTATAAGCATATCGCAGCCTAAAATACAATCCCGACATCTGATTGTTTTTTATGTTATTAAATGTTTAATCGATATATCCATTATATGATGTTTCTTGAACCTAATTGAAAGAAAACGTTTCATTTATCTATATAAATTAAGAATATAAAATTGAATGATTTTCTCACACATTGATTGTATATCTGATTATTATCCGACGAGGGATAAATGACACATCAGCTGGATATAATCTGAATAATAATGATAGTGAAGCATGCGATAATTATTGTTCCATAATATTGTTTTGAAACGAAACATAGATCGTTTCAACCGAAAAATGAAGTGTGACCGGTGTTTAGCCTCGGTGTGTAATTCGTTTCATAATTTTGTATTATTCATTGCAGATTCCACTTTACTGAGAATTACTGTCTTGAGATATAGTTCGAGTAAGGAGATTGTACATTTATATCAACAAAGTTTTTTTTTCTGATATAAGCTTGTCTGGTAGAGGTTAATAATGACAATAATGACAATCGGAACTAGAGGCGTTGGTAATTCACACCACAGTCGTTCCGCGGAAACCGTCGGCTTGTAACAACAGCGAATATAGAGAGGGGTTAATTACTTTAAAGAAAAACTAAGAAAAGTGCTTTTGGTGGGGATTAATAAGATATTTCCGTTCTATTATTTATTGCTAGTTTCATGTGTCTAGCAAATTAACTAATTACTGAAAGTAATTAGCGCCCAATTAGTCTTTAAATCAACGTTCATGTACATTTACAACAACAATACCACGTGTTGTCAGTGTGAACAGCTTATATGGAATGCTCAAACACTTCGATCCCGCGTTTGTTCATATTATCCTATGTCCAATGCATTACCAGCCGCTCCTGTGGTCTTTAAAGCTGCTGTATTTCTGAAAATCGGGGAAACCAATGAAGAAACCAGGTATACGATAATTTTTCAAGTCACGATCCTATCAAATAAGGAATAGCAACGAAAATCTCCCGTTCTGATATACCTTCAGAAAAAAAAACATGTGGACTTTTATTCCAGACTTGTAGAATATATTTCAATTCGCAGTACCTGGACATATCGCATAAAGTGATTTGAATTCTAAAACAGGTTCGAAATAATTTACACTGAATAATATTGAGCCAAATTATGTAATTCAATTTGTGATGTTTTATTCCTTTCCATGCGTAAAAATGCGCTGTCAGAGCAAGTATGCGACTACAGATCTCTAGACGGAATAACAAAATAATGGTAAAAGAATCATGTTTACTTTACTTCATTATCCATGGCTTAATGCGTATGTGCTCGCCGAGATTAGTCTCGGTGCCACAGAGAAGTAAATATAGAGCCAGCATACGCCTTCCGAATGGCCCAAACCTTCATTTGAAGGCATCTCGATTCCACTCTCAAAGCAAGTCCATTTATTTCGAGGGGGTTCGAGATGGGCTTTTACTTCGAGGGAAAACCGGGAGCAAACCGGGACGACAATCGATAGAGATAAACCGGGACCCTTCGAGACGAGATATTTATCGGTTTTACTCGCTTATCGAGAAACCCTCTCGATCGATTGGACGTGACCCCTAATGTGATACCCTATGAGAAGACCAGTACAGATGTGCCTATGAGAGGGCCAGTACAGTTGGGTCTATTAGAGGGCCATTGCAGTTAAGCCTATGAGAGGGCATTTTTTTAGAATATAAAGTTGTCTATGAGGCATTAGCCTACTATTAATTCCGTTACTTGTTATGTATTAGCGTTAAAAATCGGCAAAAATCCAGAAAATCCACAATGCATAAATCCACCTGGCATGTCAATATTTACCTTGTGGGCCATTACCAGTGGAAGTCTTGACAGATGTTGACCATGAAAATTTCAAATTACCGCCACTGACAGCTGATTGGTGCTACAGAATGTCATTCAATTTGTAAACAGGGAGCCTTCTCACCCTTCACTGATCATGTCTTCATCCACCATGCTTTTTCCAAAGTGGCCCAAATCAACACCAGGAAGTATAGTTTGAAGACTCATCTGCAAGTTGAAATATCAGATGTATCAGAAATGCTGAAAAAATCGCAGCTCATAAAATCCTTAAAGATCTGCTCTCAAATTTCTAAACAATGTAGGTCGTGGGCACTGACCCGGAAGTGATTAATTGTGATCTGATGCCTGTCAGGGATGGAACCATTGTTAAAATAAGGAATGCTCTCATCTGAACAAACCATACCCATCCCCAAACAATCTTGAGAAGGCACAGATAAAACTATTCACAGATAGAGATTTTACAGCCTATATACCAAGGGTACCCCCTTTATAATTTCCCCTCAGTTTGCCCCATATGACTTAAGACTGAGGAACAAGTAAAAAGTACAATATCTCACTAACCTGTACATATTTTCCCATCTGGTAAAAAGCACCAAGTCGACAATCCTTCTGCCTATAAAAAGAAGTATAAAGCCTTAACTAGATATGTTAAACACTATTTCAAATTGTTTTTTTATTATTTTAATTCATTTTTTATGAAATTTTTCAAATTAAAATTTAAAAATAAAGAAAAATTAAATTCAAAATGTGACAAAACATACTTTGTTTACAAGCTGCTCATTTAGACTACATTTGATAAACATTTCCTTCATGGCAGTGGTTAACTTCCCCATGTAATCAGTGGGTCATCCCAGTAATCTATCAAATGTGATTAAAATTTGATGTTGACACAAAGATCAAAGACATGTTTAATCCTGTAATAAGTGACAGCAATATACACAAATGTGTACACAACACATACCAAAATATAACATAGAGGTGTTTATGGTAGTACACAACTCCATATAGAGAATATATGTCAGTTCTATTGGATGGATCTACATCTCATCAAGATCTTGCTGGCAGTCATTAGGAAGATGCACATATTACTTGTAAACAGTTATTATTACTGAGAAAACTCCTAAATAACATTGAGGAATATATTCTGTGTCAGATTTCAAGTCCATGAATGCAATGTCTGCAAACAGGCAACACTTGTCAAAACACAACATAGAAGAAAAAAGGAATAAAATTCAATGACAACATATCTGATGGTCATTTGCTGATCTCTGCTACATTAACAACCATGAAAGATGAGGACAGCTGGAAGTTGCCTCACTTAAACTGTTAACTGTTTGGTGAAAGATTAAAGTGGCAACTTACAGTGAGAAAGGCCTATCTTCCAACAGAGTTGGAGGCCATACCTCTGAGTCACACTGTGCGAAATTCCCAGAGTTGATGTGTGTGTGGGGGGGGGGGGGTTGTATGGGGCTTGCTAATATTTGGTGCCTGTAATCCATGTTCCTTGCTACCCACAAGATCTCTGATATGAATATGAAAGAGAATTACAAACTTATAATCCTGGAGATAGTGGAAATGGAATGAAGAGAAAGTATTTGCTATGATGCAAATGTGACTGACAATAAACACACAACAATGTGAAACCATCAACAGTCAGATTAATTGTTGACTCAGTTAATCAAATTTTATTTGTCTCATTAAAGTTACAAATGCAAAAGGCATTTAGGAAATTCTTTGTGTGTGGAACAAACATCTGAGTTTTTACAGGTGATATGATTATTATTAATTTCATGTGGTTCTAGACTGATATAAAGTGAATTAATGCATAAATGATTTGAAGCATTGAAGATTTGAACTGAGGTCGAAATTTTGAAAAAAAGCATGTAACTGTATCTATGTGAATTTCCTTTCTTCCATTTACATTTTATTGTATCTTGAAAGTTAATTTGCTCATAATTACCAGCTGTGTTAAATGAACCTCGTCATATTTGGCATTGACTATTTGGCCCTAGTACTGACAAATCAGTCATTTTTTGCCTATATTTGCTCCAAAAGGTCTCAATTTTGTCGCAGAAATGGCATAACAATACAAGAGATGTTACCCAGCATTATCAGTATGATATTTATTTCAACCACATTTAGCAAGAAAAAAAATAATTTTAATAATTAAAAAATTTATTAAAATTAATCAAAAAAATTATTTTATTTTATTAATAATTTAATAACATAAATTTGAAACAACCCTAATATTTGTATGTTGTTCATGAGTCAGCATGGAAAAACTTAGGCTGATCCAGTAAAAACCGTAGCCACTGTGACGATTTAAAGTTCTCTGGTCAAATGTGAAAATGTCAGGTGTCAGGCATCAGCCTACTATTAATTCCGTTACTTGTTATGTATTAGCGTTAAAAATCGGCAAAAATCCAGAAAATTCACAATGCATAAATCCACCTGGCATGTCAATATTTACCTTGTGGGACATTACCAGTGGAAGTCTTGACAGATGTTGACCATGGAAATTTCAAATTACCGCCACTGACAGCTGATTGGTGCTACAGAATGTCATTCAATTTGTAAACAGGGAGCATTCTCACCCTTCACTGATCATGTCGTCATCCACCATGCTTTTTCCAAAGTGGCCCAAATCAACACCAGGAAGTATAGTTTGAAGACTCATCTGCAAGTTGAATATCAGATGTATCAGAAATGCTGAAAAATCGCAGCTCATAAAATCCTTTAAGATCTGCTCTCAAATTTCTAAACAATGTAGGTCGTGGGCACTGACCCGGAAGTGATTAATTGTGATCTGATGCCATGAGGGTCGTGACACCTTACGTCACTGGTGGCAGCAAAACTATGAAGTGACACACACCAATGGATAAGAAATTCGTTACAATATTATTAATACAAAAAGCAATAAAAAAGATCTGACTTTGGATGATTATTGTAGCGATTCTTATACATGGTAATCACCGACAGGATCCTTGGCGCAACTTTCGCAGATCCGCTTAGCTCAAGACACAAGCACGTGACTGGGATAAATTATACTTTAGAAATCGTCTTGAAAATTCATTTGCGCAAAATAATAGTTGTTAGTGATACGTATTTGACGACGGGACCATCTAATGTATTGCTGGCATCATTAAACCTGTGGATTGCTTCTCTTTGCACGATACTAGCTTGTGTGTATTTTTCATTCCTGTTTTGGAGCTGTTAGTGTTGTGCGAATGTGACCTATATATGATCGACGCAGCCCAGGAGTTCATCCTCGGCCTAAGGCCTTGTAACCTGTATGTTACAGACTTGTGTTCTGAATGAGAATCTACATGTTATGAACATTTTCCGACGTTTTTCTTACGCTTGCATCTGACGCTAAGAAAATCATCTATTTCCATCTGGAGAGACTGCAAGGCTACATGTATAATATCATTTCAACTATTCGATTCAAGTATCTAATGCCGCTCAAGCAAATGGAATGGGCCCATGTAGGCACATAATTCCATTCGATGACATCCACACGAACATCCACCAAGAATGGCAAACATTGGGAAGTCTAAAATGCAATCAATATCAGCCAATGGGACCGTCTTGTCAGACACGCCGTTCTGTATTCCCACCACTTCCCAACTATTGCATGCTGGGGATGGGGTCGATATAGCCCCAGAAGAGAGAATGGATACAGGAAAGACAATTACTGAGGCCCATAAAAATACCCAGTTTCCCATCACTGCCTCTTTGAAAATTTCAGATCGTGGGAGCAGGATCCTTTTTATTAATATTTTTTTTTCTTTTCTGGGAAGAGGTCGAAAAAGGGTCTGGAGGCAAATACAATTTTTCGATTTGAAATTAGAAAGTTATCAACCGGGAAAAGTAAATTCATACCTTATATAATTGTAATTGATAGTCCGTAAGAGGCCGAATTAAAGAAAACGGGTGCGAATATGGATTACACTGCATGAAAAACTTAATCATGCGCTGGCATTCCTTATTGGGCGTTTTGTCCCCGAGTCTAGTCCTCTGTACAAATCATTGTGACAAGGTGGAGAATGAGGTGCTTGAATAAGAACTTGACAACAATTTTGCTGAAAAAAAATACTCATAAGGTGATGAAATCACTTGCGTGAGCACAATATCGTCGAGTGACGTTAATTTGTCCCCTCGAAGCGCTTAATACTGATCAACTTGTGAAAGAAATAACGTCACCGTTTTAGTGTCCAAGTATTTTCGACGTAAATTGAAAATGATTCTGGAGAAGTCACGTAACTGTAAGAGTGTTTCGATCACAGATATTTAACTCGGAATATTTCATCCGATTTGGGTGTTTCAACGCCAGCTGTCATTTCAAAGAAAATCACATGGCGTCATTATATAACATGTTTTCGTCATTATATAACTTACAGACGAATCAATTTCTGTATGTCGACTCTACATCGATAAATATGGGAGCAAGCGTTATGTGGACAATACATGTTTGAGCAGGTTACTGACAGGCTGTCAGAGGCTCTGCTGTCCCATTAACCAGAGAAGATAGTTCGTTTAAAATAATTCTTCAGATCCCTCGAACGCCGTCAATTAGTCGTCCATTTCTATAGCACTCCCCACCAACGGCAAAGTCATGAAATTCATTACTTATGACTGTAATACAAGTGTCTAGTCCCTCTAAACCACAGGAATACAAATCAGGCAAGGAACTCCCGCGTCACATTCACACTGACGCTTTATCATGTCCGTACAGGGGTGAGTGAGTGAATATGATTTAACGTCGCTTTCAACGCTATTTCAGTCATATCACGGCGTTGGTTCGTATTCCTTTTCACACCCAGAACCCACACGGGTAGGGTCCTATTCGTTTTCACACCCGGGATCCCCACGGGTGCCCCAGTTAGTCGCCTCTTACCACAAGCTCTCTGAGGAGCCGAGACATATTCTTACCATGACCTGGAGTGTGCACAACGACACTCGGGCAGCGCCATGGGCTGACAAATGTAAGATGGCTAAACAACGCCAGAATAACTATGAAAACAACGTTATAGTTTCCACTATTAAATACCAGTGTGATTCAGTGTTTCCACAAGTACAAGCGAAGCCTTGCACGAAGTCTTTCTCTCTCTCTGGTTAGTATAACATCTCTTTGGCAGAACCGCAGTTAACATGCCCGTGGGTTGTCACCAAACAACTTTGTACACATGGCAGTGACATAGTGAGGGAGGAAAACATTCATGTGGAAGAGACTTAATATATTTAACCTATTAAATGAAGAACTAAGCGATATTTGATTCGTATGTAATCCCTATATAGCTTAAATTTTGCTCAATGCGACCTTAAAATTAAACATGCCGGCGAACTGAGAAAAAGTCAGTTCTCCTCGGAGGCCAATATTCTAACTGCATATTAGTAGCTTTTATGTGAACATCTTGAATAACAAGGAACAACACGCGGCCCCTATCATTGAATTGAGTGGTAACAGATACAAATACTCAAGAACAATGATGTAATCGCTCTATGAAGTCATCTGATGAAAAGTGATGAACTATGTGACGGTTAGACAGAAAATATTAGTAGAATGCATGTTCTTATTCAGACATCTGCGAGACCCGACGAAGACCAGGCACGTCATTCTTCACCATATTATAACCACAGGCTAAGGCAGCCCTAGATGATGAGGTTGATCCTGTTGGAATCCCATATAGCGATTTCAGACCGTCTATCTGTACTTATGTGAGACGGCTGCTTCAATCTTTACGGGATGCTGTGAATAATAACAAACTTAAGGAGTTAAAAAAAATGTAGACTATACTCATCTGAACAGCCAGAAACGTTTCGATCAAACCATGATCAGGCGATGTAGAATCGGCCATACACGATTAACCATTTACTAAGAAAAAAGAGCCAGTTCCAAGTTGTATTCCATGCCATGAAGGTCTCACGGTGATACATATTCTTATTGAATGCATAGATTTTAAGATTGCTTTTTATCGAGCGACTACTTTGGAAGAACTTTTTAGTCGGGCGAGGGGGGAGTTATTCGAGAGAAATCGGTTTGTTACATCAGTTTTGATGTGTGTATGTTATAATGCGTTGAGTTAGTGACTTGAGTACTTAGAATTTTGTTTGATCGTCGCTATATAGCTGAAATGTTGCTAAACGCGACATTAAACCTTAATCCTCTCTCTCTCTCTCTCTCTTTACAATAACAACGTTTCCTAAAGAAGTTGATTCTTTCAACGTATTTCAAGTAAGACGCTATCAGAGTTTCTTTTATTTAAATACCAGCATTCAATTGAAAATGCATATAAGCTGATAGTTTATTCTAATCATATGTCTGAAAGTTGTTTTCAGTGAATCTTTGGTTCGCGTTACCCCCACTGAATGACACTGTTATCCTTCGGGGTAATTTCCTGGTATATAGATAATGCAATACAAAGATGCAATCTAATGCTATACGGTCGGTATTCTCCAGCGTGTATGGAAAGGTACGACCACACTTTGAAACTGATGCACCAGAAAGCGTCGAACTTATTTTCGTCCAAACCTTCTTATCTTGCCGCAAAACAACTGTCTATGGTTTTGAACAAACATTACAGACAAATTATTTAGCGGGTCAATTTCAAAATTATCTTATTTTCACTACACCCTTTCATCAAACCGGGTAAGGTGTCATAATGTACATCGAATCTACTTTCGTTTGGAAACCGATGTATATTTCTGGAACAAAGAACACTTTGGAGAGAAATATATCGACAATTTTCAGTGGAAAAGATACACTATGACTTGATTCCATTGAAGTGAGCGACGAGTGAGTGAAAGTTATTCTGTAAATATCGATATTTTATCAGCCGACGTTTCGAAGCGAGACCGTAGTTTCTAGTAACGGGGGTGTGTGCCTTTATACGACCCGGCATATTAACCAATCCCGATATTGGACACAAATTTGCTTGTGGGATAATAAAATTTCACGCATATGTGAATGTAGTAGCAGATTGTTTGTATAAAGACCAATCCTGCGATGATGGGCTAGAAAACAAATTAATGGACCATAGATGTGGGAATCAGGTTAGCTTTCTCAACATATTACCTTACAAACTTCTGAAGGCGATCTCATCATGCGGAGTATGTCATAAATCTTATCACTCCACATTAGATGATTCCGATAACGGTCTCTAAAACAAAAATTTCCTTACCATTAAAATTCGTGAAATAAGTTAATAATGATTCGCAGCAATATCCGTAGCCATAAGTCGGTTTCGTTCACACATATCCGGTATGTATATCGATTCATCCTTCTGTGGCTATTTGAAAAAAAGCTTGTATTTCAGAGAGCGGCATTCTGAATGTCTTCCTCCTGAACCAGATACATATTACTTAAAGGATTTATTTGCCATCAAATCGTTTAGTGGCCAGTCCATTTCTGTAAGTCCTCTCTCCATTATTTATGAATATGCGAAGGTGAATATGTGAATTCATATTCACAATGAACGCGATGCACGTTGCCGACTGGTTATCGGAGTATTTCGCTGCTCTATTACCAGGACTACCCAACGAAGATATTTGTATCAGTACTCGGAGCAAACAAACTCTGACTTCGTCGTATTCCTTTTACATTGCAAATTTCCAGTTCTGCATCTTTGCAACATTATACGAGTTAAATCCACGAGGCCTAGCGGAGTGGACATGCTGACTGCCCACCAAATTCAATCTTATCTCCTGAACCAGAGGAGAGAATTAAATAAATTTTGTTACACGTGACGTTCAGCAATGTTTCAGATATATAGCCACGATCAAATAAACCCCTACGTATCTCCAACAGAATTGGAGCGATATGCAAGAGGTGGGAAAAATTGACGTCTGGCGACTAAAAAGCAACCATATGGTTCTACAGGAAAGCATCCCTCGGCACCCAACATTCAGACTCGAGAATACGGTGGATTTTCCGACGTAGCCCTAGTATCTCAGCCACGCTTTTATTGCTGCTGCTGCTGACTATGAAGTATCCCTATGAAAGCCCTAATGACAATCATATTTAGTCCTATAAAGCGTGCCTTCTCTCTCGTAGTCTTTACGACAAAGAGATGATCACAATTTCGACATCGTAAGCTATCCCTTTCGGGATCTACATATGACGTATACATAACTCGCCTAGTAGTATTTCCTAGACCCGGTGTGAAATGGAACGATTTTACTCATAGTCACAAAACATTATTGCAGAAACTTTTAAAACAGGCCTATACCAACAAGCGCCTCCACTCAAAGTTTCTCAATTTGGTGATACATATCGCATGCTGATAGCAAAATACGACCGTAGCATGCAAAATCTATGGCGTAACGTTTCGTAACTTGTCTAATTCCACATAATCCGGGGCTAGGGGCCGTATGATCCCAAATATTTCAAGATCACCGTGGTGTTCATATGAACAGTCACAACTAAAGCGTGACTGAGATACATCATACTTTAGATATCGACTTTAACGAATACTGATCAGCGATACGGATCTTTTTTTTTTTGGAACATGATGATGTATTGCTGGCATCATTGAAAACCGCTGCAGGAAACTGGCCTATTTTTATGTACACTATGATATATGCTAAGTTGATGCTAATGCTGTTATATGAATTAGGTCTTTGCACTATGGACGCGGAAATTCTTTAATGGACGACGGCTGAATAATGAAAGACGGACTAGACACTTGTATTTTGATTGAGTCAAGTGCTGTAGTAGCAATAGTGACTAAAAGGTCCGGGTATATATTTGACGATGCGTAACGGGCCCCACGCCGTCTACATTACGGACACTGAGGAGAGGGGGATCGATTTTGACAAAGATGCTATTATATATATGAATTATACGATTGCCAAAATAATAATTCTCTCTGGTTCTGAAGAATAATGATCGACACATGGACCCGTGGATCAGTTATATTATTGTAGAACGCTACTGTTATTACCATTGTCTGGGGCCGACATATAATCACGATTGCCTGTCGAACTGAGGGTTTATGGTCACTTTATATGCCGTGTTCTGTGAGTTACGAACTGCCAATATTAAGCTTCGCACCATACTGAGCCCATGTAGATCATCGTGTGGTGGTAAAACCGAGTCATTCATTCCACTGCAGTTGTACGTTTCCATTTGTCTATGGCCATCACCGAATGAATAACCATTTGCAACCAGAATCTTGGGTGAAATTGTGTGAAGAACAGGCATAAATCATGAGGCCGGTACAGTTCTTGGCCCGAAATATAGCCTGGTGATCTGGTTAAGACGGGGAAGATCTGATGGAAGTGCTTTAAATAGATCATTATAGATATGGCGCTTGGGTAGTAAAATATTATTGTGTACACCTATGTTATGAATAATCATGATAATGGTTTAGACAGACAATTCTCTATCATCTTCAGCTTTTATGCCTGGCATAACAAGTAATATACGATTCATCTGTATTAATGTTGTCTGGTTTGAGGAAATAAAACGGGAACCTCGTATCGCCTCATATATAACCCAGTACACGTTCAAATTCTCTCTCTCGATATCCAGCGACGATTATTCTTTTTTCAATACGTGTGTATTCCAAACGGACAAAATAACACTTCTATCGGGCTCGATCCTGTTTTATCCAATGAAATTAATGCACCGCAAATATAAAGAGGGAAGTCTACGCCCTTGAATAATTATATTGGTTTCTTTTATTCAGTCGCCAGTTTGGGAGGCTTCTATAAATTCAACCGTGCAGTTTTAATCAATTTTCTTTTTGGAACATAAATCAACCAGAAAACATGAAACTGTGTCCATCTCAGTTATTGTATAGTCCCTACGACACCTTCCCAGACACATATTGGAGTGAACGTGTATCCCATTTGCTGGTTGTATATCGACAGGGACCCATACTGGCGTGGGCACTAACCATGACATTCGCTCTCCGTGATCGGACACTTTTCAGCTTGCTCGACCGTAAATTGCTGAAGGTTGGAATGCGTATCCCGTATTAAGCATTGCTGAAAGAAACGACGCAACATCGGTAAAGCTGACGAATCGGCTTTAACCAATTTCGCCCTCAGTAAAGTTAACAGGAACATCCTGTTAAAAGTTAACAGGGACCGACGAAAGCCCAAAGGGCAACACCATTAATACAATGTTAGCTTTATTTCAGTCGATGAAATTCTAAGTGTACTTGTTTCAACATTCGTGATAGCGAGATGACAACTCTCGTGAAAGTGGGAGCTATGCCACTATCTTGACAGCGAAGTTCCCTCTTACATCATCGCTCTCTATGAAAACTTTTCCCATCCACTGGTAACTTTATCAACAGTCAGCTCTAAATTTCAAACATTTGAATTGTGTATTCACGTAACTATGATGGGAATTTATCCCCTGATGTACTCCTGATAAATTAGCCTGTTATCAGTGGGTTTTTTTAAAATTAACAGCTATTGTGTTAATGAATTGAGGCGATATATACGAGAGGAACGTCATATCCGGTATCCGGTCAGCGGACTCCATCAAGTGACCAGTGTGTCTGGTATATGGCCTATATTATAACTGACGTCGACACAATTCTACATGTATCTGTTCTGGTTGAAATATAAACAACACAGTAAGATACAGAATGTCATACTATTCTCCTCAATGTTCGTAGTAGAGGTGGACTTTCAGATCGTATTCATTCTACCAGAGTTAAATGCAAAATAAGGATATTTCAGCCAACGCATGCTATGTCTTTGTAATCTATTCCATTTCCACCGGGAGAAGGGTAATGAGTTATGGTAAGGTGTCGCAAATTGATGATACAATAGCTCCACGTAATACATGTAGAATGTAAATTCTCCACGAGGTTGTATTGTATGACATATCTGTGGATGACTGTTTCACATTCTTTATCTTAGATCTTGCATTATCCGTTAAACGAAAACCCAGACCTTTTATCGGATGTTAGCAAAGATAGGTTTATAGCTGGTTCAATAAGTTGTACTATCAAACTTCTGTCCACTCTGTTCAGAAGAGAGCTGAATGAAGTGAATTAAATTTGGGATAACCACTATGCTGCTATTTGAGAAAAATCAGATGTTGAATGTATGGAGATACTGAACAACTCAAAATGGCTTACGGAATAACCAGATGGTAAAGGACATATATAATATCGACGTGTGTATTCGACGTCCCCGAGGCCCGCCCCCTGTACAGACCTTTTGGTCTTTGATATATGTTGGCATTTGTGGGAAGTTGATGCTGGGTCGACATCGGGCCTTACAGACTAGTCTTTTGTGTTAAATGCCGTGATTTTCATCTAACGACGATACAGCTCACCAATCCCCAGTGTACGAGTTGTCACAGCGAAACAGCTCACCAATTACCAATATACGAGTTGTCAGAGCATTTCCATCATAGCTCTCTAAATTTGTATCTAATACCGCTTATGCCGGTGCTAGGGGCCGTGTGGTCATATCATCCAAGTTGTCACATGAACAGGTACAATAAAAGCGTACCTGAGATACAACACATATCACGAATCGTTAGATTCTTGATATGTGCTTTTGGATAGGTCAACCGGAAGATTATACTGTGAAGTCATGTGGCTCTGCCAGTATGTCGGCACCTCTTCCCACTTCCCTTATATGTGTTGTAATTTACTTGCCATTTCTCGACTCTCCGTACTACTATTCCTTATCAGAACCTTACTGACCAAAACTTTAGTAAAAAGAGAGCCAGTCCCATGCCACGAAGATCTCACAGTGAAACACATTATTATCGAATGTATAGATTTTAAGATTGTAAGAGAGTCTTTTTATCGAGCGACTACTTTGGAAGATCTTTTTAGTCGGGTGAGGGAGGACTGTATCTTGGGTTATTTGAGAGAAATCGGTTTGTTGCATAAGCTTTAATGTGTGCATGTTTTAATGTGTTGAATTACCAAGTTATTGGCTTGAGTACTTAGAATTTAGTTTGATCGTCGCTATACACCTGAAATATTGCTGAACGCGACGTTAAACGTTAATTCTCTCAGTGTATTCACTATATTTGTGTTTAATAAAACTTATCACCTGTTAGTTAATAATAGAAGCCACGAAGCTTTCTTTAGTTCACATTTTAATGGACCTAATGGATACCATTCTTGGAATGCTTCTTTGTTTATAATGTTGCTCATTAAGTTCTCATTAACAAGATTTATGTGAAAACTTCGCTAACACTATATACCAACAGCGTATAGGTATCCAAATGTGTGCAAGTTGTGCATCAGTTTTGACTGAACTGTATCTGTTCTCGTATGGATACGCCTCCATGCAGAAACTGTCAAACGATAAACATTTCAAGGCCCGTTCCTTCTCCTTCAACCACACTTGATATAGGTCATTTCCTGGCATTGGATACTCCCTAAATAAGGAAGGATGTGATAGACAAATATCCCCTTCGCTTGATTTCGCTTCAGAAAACTATTGATAGTCGAAATGTAACATCATAGGTTGACCTATACCTGCCAAGTGAGAAATTACTAAATTTTATTTAAACCCTGCGGATGTGGCAGAAATACAATGAAAGACATATCATGGAGAGACAGAGGGAGAGAGTTAAGGTTTAACGTCGCGTTCAGCAATATTTCAGCTATATAGCGACGATCAAACAAAATTCTAAGTATTCAAACACATTAAAACATACACACATGAAAACTTCGGGAGTGGTCTTCATATAAGGACTGATTCATGTACGTTAGGAAAGAAAAAAGGGTTTATGGGCGTCTGAATTTTACGATCAGCATAAACAGAAACGTCATAGAACCCATTGGACTTATTTGATGCAAGTTCCACACCTGCACCTATATTGGTTTTAGAAATATAGCCAAAATAACGAAAATGAAATCCAACATAACACTTCACTATAACAACATAATGTTATAAGATTAGACATGATATGATGTAAGTTTCATATCTTTTCCTATATTTGTTGCAGAGATACAGACAAAATAATGTAACTACAAACTTAATGGCAACAAGCGTCAAAACTGTTGTTCCCCTTTCCACGAGAGATCCCGATTCAGCGATCTTGTATGCCAAATCGATTGGTTTGGGGATTCTGACAAGGCATGCGTTTTACATCTCCATGGTGTTCAAATCAGCAGTAGCAATCAAAGCGTGAATGAAATCAATTATACTCCAGAAACAACTTCGACATTCATTTGGATTAAGAATAGTGACAAGGATTTAATGTACAGAATATCATTATGTCTGCCATTATTGAAAACCGTTGACCGCTTCTCTCTTTCAGGCAATCTTTGTTTTTTTTTATACGTAGTTGTCATCGGTGCTAACTACTTCGGTTATTGACACGGATTTGTGGATGACAGCTGCATAGTGACTTTGATCTGACGCCTCTGCTGTACATTTTATATTTATGAGTTCTCGATTTATAATTACATCTTTAGAACTAGACATTGTTGGTACAATGACACGGTCTTTCCATAACGGTCTCCCAAAGGTGTTCTTTCATTGTAAATTAAGTTCATGTCGTGTTACATATGGAATGCCGACATAATGATAATTGAACACCTTCCATTCAATTGACAAGTATACATAATGCACTATGGCTTACAGACGGATCATCAGGGTTCGCAGCTCCTTCAGCATCTAGAACGACGTACATTTAATTGCAATCGCGGGGGGACTCGGTTGGAACAGTCGAAAAAGGAATTGGTGTGTCGGGTTACATACAGGTCTTCACGCCTTGTCAATGGAGAAACAATTAATAACTCTTTGAAAATGATCTTGCGTTATACAATTAGATGGGTGAAATCAAATACTACTTAATATCGAAAGTGTTTAACCTGACGGGTAATAGGCAAATAGCATACACGAATTGGGGAAATTGCTTTTTGTTATATCTGCAAAACAATGTTATAATATTGAAATTTCACAAATAAACACATATATATATTCCCTCTATCAAAATTGAATACCTGTACCAGAAACTTCAGCCTAGTGTCTACAAATCGCGCGAAACAACCACGAGATTCAGTCGTCAGCCGATTCACTTACGTATTCTGGCGCATAATTTAGTCGACTGGGTATTGTTCTTAATTAGAAAACAATCTTTACCTTCTTTGCGCGGATCCATTCGTATTTCATCTCAGAACATTCCACATAAACGGCGAGAGCAAGCATTCCCTCGTTCTAGGCACTTTTATCGTCGAGGCCATCTCTGGCGAACTTGCTTGAAAAATAGCTATATTCGTACGCTGGTCGTCAGAAGAACAGGCGCGCGTACTTCCGGTGGAGACATGAGTATTCCCATTGTTTGTCTTGGGATACCAGTATCGCTGAACCTCTGTCTACGCTGTATTATTTCAAACTAACGGCTTTCTCGTAACTTTTCAAGTTTTCAACAATTACTAATATCGGTACGGGGTCACTGACAACAAAAGAACTCATTATTGGAAGTAACAGGCAACAAATTAGAAGTCGTACCTATTGTGGTTCAAGAGATATAAGGTTCCCAAAACTCAGTCAGCCCCGTCATGTAACACGGGATGCCTCGAATGCTACAGCCGATTCTCTATAGCGAAATTGACAACGCCCATTGAATGGATGAAATTAAACGATGTCCACAAATTTAACGGTTTAATAGTTTTGGAGAAATGTTTTTATTTTAATATCTCTAAACCCATCAAAGCTACATTCTTGAAATTTCATAGGCAAATACGTATATATATTCGCTCAATAATACTCAAAAATAGTGATGATTGGATGCACATATAACTGCTATTGGTTCCTTTCTAACTTAGCCATCAATCGGAAGTAATTGCCCTTTCCGGTCAACTTTTGCTCTGCAACCAAACATCTCTTAACCACAACACCGCTGCATCCAATATCGCGCAAAGTGTCAACTAGAACACCATTCATGTTTCCCTTTACAACTTGCATTATGGATACATACCTCTCCGACAAGTGGTCATTGCATGAACTGCCTATTAACTACAAAGTTTTTCCGCATGCTGAACTAATTCGATCATTTTGAACACAACTGCACTCTGAATGATCACCACCAACCGACAGCGAAGCTGCCTTTTCTCTCAGTGAACAATGCTTAAAGATTTGATACTTTATCATAAACGCAGCTTTTCGCAGGCGATTCTAATCACTTGCATTTACATGCTTTACTCTACAATCTTTGACCATGCCACCATAACGCCATTCAATTTATGGCATTGAATATTACCACTTCGTCTCTTTTTTCGTCACACGAATTACCAGTCAAATGGCATCCATGGGCTTCCAAATAATTCTCTGCGGCTTCCGCCATTTTGTCTAATGTTTCAAATTTCCGTTTGAAATTTTGAAGGATTTCCTGAATTGATCCCTTATAAGAAGAGCCGGAAGTCCCTCAAAGCTAACATCTGTACAGGACAATTCAACCCATCTCGAAAGATACTGTCCTAACCTACATATAAACTAACTCGGAATCTGACCAATTTTAGCTTTGCTCCCCCTCTCAGCTTTATTCTAAAACTTTCCTTTCAGCCGATATCTTTCCAACAGAGCGCCTTTTGACAGATCATATTTATTCGCCTCATATGGAGATAAACTGGCGTACACCTCCTATGCTTTACCAGACAGAAAGCACTCGGATAGCAGGCCCAATTAGCACGATCCCGTTGTTGAGCTGTAGCAAACCGTTAAAATCTCTACAAGTACGAATCTAAATCCTGTTTTGCATCTACAAATACTGGCAGTTTAGGCAATTTGGAGTATAGGCAATTTTGCAAAACCACGATAACCAGAAAAACTAACGCGATTAGTCTCCCATTCAGTGCCTTGTTCTAACCCAGACTGCTGTAATTTAGACTGCTCCAACCTAGACTGTCCCAGAACAGGCGGTGCAAGATCCGTTTCAGTCCCCATAACTTCGCAAGAATATTTTCTCATTATTTTTATCTTGTATACTTATCTGCCTCCTTTGCCAGTCCTTGCCGGACATAACCTCAGAAACAGATTGAACCATTCCGCAAACGTTCATCCGCCTGGGTGGCATGGAGGACAGTGCCTCGGCAAATGTAATAGTTTCTAGATGCAGGAAGTCCAATTCTTTGCTGCCGCTGGTGTTAAATTCATTTTGCGGAAAATATTCTGTCTGGTCACTCACATAGACCGTCTTCGATTTCTGATTCACATTTACGTTGTTTAAAATCACAAATTGACCCCTTCCAACCTCTAGGTCTACTTGGGGATTGAATGATATTGTAGTGAAAACATCCCCTTTTCGGTACTTCGTGGAACCCGTATCGCCGGGTCAGTACTAATTTTGATCTTTATCTTTCCCATTTTCAGACCACAAAGTAAACAATAATTAGTTGTATTTTAATAACATCAATCAACATCAACATGATTAACAATAGCCAATCCGATAACCTTTCCTAAAAAATTATCTCCCGGACATGCCCCAATATGTCGCAAGTTAAGTATCGGATAAATAGGAAAGTAAATCAAAGACTAGGAAAACATTAATAACATACAATATATAATATTTAATACTTATAAATCAAATATATTTAATAATAATCACAACAAATCATGCACACACACACACACACACACACACACACACACACACACACACACCATGAACAGCTCATTTTATACAATACACCGGTGAAAATACAGGTTCATAGTCCCTCGTTGGATCCAATATTTGCCGTACTGACGTTGTTTTCAGGACGTTGATTATCTGGCATGTTTCTTCCAATTCAAGAAGCACAACTACAGTACATATACAGATCACGACACGAACCACCTGGAAGCATTACACTGAGTTTTTCCCCGCTCCTGCCTCTCTTCACGTCTCGAGCTCCTTAGAACAGATCACCATGCTCTTTATCCGTCGGCTGACCCATCACAGCCTGAGTTAATAACACCGACCCACGACCGACTAAGCTTGATCATTCCATACGGTCCGCCTGGAATCTTTCTCACGTCTGGATTGTTCACTAGAGAGAGAGAGAGAGAGAGAGAATTAAGGTTTAATGTCGCGTCCAGCAATATTTCAGCTATATAGCGATGATCAAACAAAATTCTAAGTACTCAAGCCTACTAACTTAGTAATCCAACGCATTAAAACATACACACATTAAAACTTATGTAACAGCCCGATTTCTCTCAAATAACCCAAGATGCAATCCTCCCTCACCCGACTAAAATAATCTTCCAAAGTAGTCGGTCGATAAAAAGCATCTCTTACAATCTTAAAATCTATGCATTCGATAAGAATATGTTTCACCGTCAGATCATCATGGCATGGAACACACCTTGAGATTGGATCTTTTTTTAGTAAATGTTCGTGAGTTAATCGTGTATGGCCTGATCATGGTTTGATCGAAACATTTCTGACTGTTCAGATGAGTATAGCCTGCAGTTTTTTTTAACTAACGAAGTTTGTTATTATTCACACCATCCCATAAAGATTGAAACAGCCGTCTTACATAAGTACAGATAGAGGACCAGAAATCGCTATATGGGATTCCAACAGGATCAATCTCATCATCTAGGGCTGTCTTAGCCATCCTATCAGCCTCAGCATTACCTTTGATACCAACGTGACTACGGTCCAGTCACCTGCTATGCAAGGTATAAACAGGAAAATCAAAACCATTATACAGCCCGATCGATCAGGACTGAAATCTACTGCCTATATATATAAGAGACAGTTCAAATCCCCAAATACAGTATATCCCATAATCAGTAGGCCTACATAAAATAAATGTCTCCAGAATCAAGACTTACAATTACTGGGGTACAAGGAGTGAGTGAGTAGTAGGGTTTAGCGTCGTTTTAAACCTTGTTTCACTCATATCACGACTGTGCATACATGTGCCAGAACACGAAAGTGCTCACAGTTCCTATTACCCCGGGCACTGATCAGCCCATCCAGTACAGCACCCGGTCACCAATCCAAGTATTGACCGAGCTTAACGTTGCGTAACTTCCGCGATCTGACGAGAACCGGTGTGTTCAACGCTGGGGCACAGATACCATCTGGCAGCTTGACATATCTCAGCAACACATATACACTGAGCAATGTGTTGTAGCAGGGCCTGCTTCCAAGCCCAGTACTTCCAATATATGGCGACAGCTTACATAATACTCATCCACACATTCACTCAAAATAAGGCAGACACTTTGAAATACGAATACCAAGTTATTAACCTGAGCACATGTAACATTATAATTCAAACACACTATATTAGAATAAATTCCACTAACGTTATCCAATATTATTCAAATGGACAACATTATCAAACAATTCTCTGATGCTGTGCCAAGCCATACACAATTATACATTAATATGATGCAATTACCGGCTTGAGGCTACACGCCCTAGATCAATGAATGCTCGTTATATTTAATTTGCTGCATAATCCAGGCCTCATCTCCAGTAGCTTGTTGCAATGGCACACACCTGTATAAAGACACAATCTAAATACATACAATACTGGAAGAAAGAGAATTAAGGATTAACGTCGCGTTCAGCAACATTTCAGCTATATAGCGACGATCAAACAAAATTCTAAGTACTCAAGCCAATAACTTAGTAATCCAACACATTTAAACATACACACATTAAAACTTATGCAACAAAGCGATTTCTCTCAAATAACCTAAGACACAGTCCTCTCGCATCCGACTAGAAAGATCTTCCAAAGTAGTCACAAGATAAAACGAATCTCTTACAATCAAAATCTATCCAGTCTGTAAGAATATGTTTCACTGTGAGATCTTCATGGTATGGAATACACCTTGAGATTTGCTATTTTTCTGGTAAATTTTCGTGAGTTAATCGTGTATGGCCGATTCTACATCGCCTGATCATGGTTTGATCAAAAAGTTTCTGGCCGTTCAAATCAGTATAGTCTGCAGTTTTTTTGAACTCATGAAGTTTTCTATTATTCACAGTATCCCATAAAGATTGAAACAGCCGTCTCACATAAGTACAGATAGAAGTTCTGAAATCGTTATATGGGATTCCGACAGGATCAGCCTCATCATCTAGGGCTGCCTTAGCCATTTTATCAGCGTCAGCATTTCCTTTGATTCCAACGTGACTAGCCAACCAACAAAACACAATATCAATCTGTTGATCTAATCTGCAGTCATGTAATTGTGAAGTCATGTAATTGTAAAGATAGTGAGATGAATCGAAGATCCATTTTTAATCGCTTGAACGTATGACAGTGAATCTGAGAATGACAATTTTTTTTCCTTTTAGTGGACCCAATACCTTCCACAAACCAACAACATAGCTTTTGCTTCTGCAGTGAATATCGAAATTTTACCTGGTAGTCGACAGGTTTCCGTTTTGGGACTAGAGATAGTAGCACATGCTACTCTCTCACCATCTTTTGAACCATCTGTATAAATAGCCTGATCTGATCTGTATTTTTCTCTCAGCAGATCAAATTCTTGTGTATACAAGAGCTGGCTCGTGTTTGCCTTTTTATATTTCGTTAGTGTAATATCTACTACAAAAATGCTCAACCATTAGTTATGTTAGTCCACTAAATATCATTTCCTGTTACATCTAAACAAAGTTTGTGACGATGGGAGTTAGTCAACATGTAATTTTTACGCCATGTCTTCGGGTATTTCATCTAGATATTACATAGTAAAATAATGTCGCCCAAAAGTGAAAACGCCCATTAATTTTTCTATATTCGAGTGAGTTGTGCTCGGTCACATCCATTATTTCTGAGCACCCGTATTCATTGTATCAATAAAAAATGTTGTTTTAGGAACCTCCTACTTCGAACAATTGGACTGAATGTTCATAGAAATATAATATTGTGAACAGACGAACGTTTTGACCAAAGTCTTCTTGCTTATGTTTGAAGTCGTTTGCAAACATCATTTGGAACTTTTGACCGGTTTCAGCCTTTCAGGAATATGTAACGGCTATGTTTATTTTATGTATTCGTGGATTTAGGTGCCGATAACATAAGAAGTCCGTGTTATGAATCCTGGATAGACGAATTTAACCACAACAGCCTAACGACTGTCAAATGTTGATCATTTCATTATTTAGTTAACTTTGATCATGTATATGGTTATCTCGAGAACAAGGATGGCTGTATGACGGTAGCCTGGATTTTGTCGACACCGATCAAGGGCAGCTATAACCAGTAAGCCATGTGCCGACACCAGACTAGAAAATAAGGCCACTATTTTGGTGAAGCCAGATCACCGGGATTGTTATTCATTTTCTGAAATCTTTCCACCCATCATTCGATTAGGAATAATACGGATGCCAATAACTGAACTGCCAGACGAATGAAATATTCACAGCTCACCCAGTTGTCCTTCCATGACTATTGAATTGGAGAAGAAGGCTAACCTAATCAAAAGCTGCCCGACGCTGCTCTCCGAGGATTCCTTGTTTCCAACTCGCCAATTCCCGATAAATTCTCAAACATTAACAAAACAAGAATCAGGTCTGGAATGGGATGCCTTGCATATGAAAAAAATATAACACACACAATGCTATAAACACTCCTATAAACAGAATTCTTATTTGCCAACAATAACAGTAAAATATGTGCGACTTCGGATGACTTGAATTTAACGCGAATTAAAAACTGGCAAACTAGATTTTAAAATTTAGTTGAACAGTAACGTTATGCCGTTAGTCATTTACCAAACGCCTGCAACAGAATAGGGACCAAAAGATACCGTTACATGATATCGCTCACTTTCTATCTGCATATTTTACTTGTAGATCTGTTACTGCTGTTCACCCCTGCAACATGGGACGTTACGGCGGCGTCTAGCTTTTACAGACTAGAGTCTGCATCCCGTTGTTTTAGTCTTGGCCGTCGCTTGTGTCTGACAACCATAATAGGTCCACAGCTATTTGATCTGTGTATGTAATCCCACTTGAGCGGTTGCTAGAGGCCGTTCATGCCACTAATGGGTGAAGAGGAACACCTACAATGAAAGCTTTGTTGGGATACAGAGACCCCAGATCATTAGATAATCAATCGGTGTTCACTGGATGATGCTGGGTACAGGGTAGTTAGAAAAGCAGCCTGTATATTCATGTGACCTCTTGTCAGTTCCCATTTCCATAATATGCTGGAAGAGAGAGAGAGAGAGAGAGAGAGAGAGAGAGAGAATTTAGGTTTAACGTCGCGTTCAGCAATATTTCAGCTAAAGAGCGACGATCAAACAATGCTATCGCTTAACTGTTCATTCCAATCTTTCCAATCGGGTAAACGAAGTCCTTCACGACGGATGTCGAATCTGACGAGACTTTACCTTTAATACATTCAACGATTACTGTTTTACTAACCGACTCGACGTGAGAGAGATTATGATTGATCTCTTGCGAAGAGTTTTTACAATAGCTTTCAACTTTCAGGACGAAATACTGTGGAGGGAAAAAATAAATTAGCACTAAGCGGGTATCAAACCTATGACACCTTCAAGTCGAGGTGTTGCTCTCACAGTCTGAACTATGCCAACCATATGGTCAATGCTATGGATTCTACTTTCTCTAGATGTTATATGACTCGCGTTTGATAGGATACGATACGGAATGACAATTTCCCATCGATCAATTCAAAAAGCAAGACACGTAACCATAACTGCATTTCAGCCATGCATATGAAACTCGAAAGATGTAATCCGATTTTGATTATTGGAAGGAAGTTGAAAAAAATATCATCGTCAAAGGCTTCTCGGTGTGGCCGACACAAGATACTTGAGGAATTTTGCCATTAGATCATTTACTAGAAAATCAATTTCTGTATGTCTACTCCGCATCGATTACTATTGGAATGAACGCTGAACAGGCAATAAATGCACCCCTTGTGTGAACACGTTATTGACTGGCTGTCATAGTGTCTGCTGTCCCATTACCCGCAGACGATATTCGATTACATTATTTCTACAGTTCCGTCATACGCTGTCAATTAGTTGTCAATTTGCACACTACTCACCACCTCTGACGTCATCTTGTCTACATCCAGCAATCTGAAAGATCCACCATTCCACACTACTCAACACAAGCATCGAACTTCCGACATCATTGTGTCTTCACAGAGCAATCTGCATAATCTACAATTCCATACTACTCAGCATAAGCATCGAACTTCTGACATCATTGTATCTTCACAGTGCAATCTGTGTGGCGTGGAATACACATTGGGACTAGCTCTCTTTTTAGTCAATGTTCGTGAGTTACCGCTTCTCTCTTGCAGGAAACAAGCCTATGTTTATGTATATATGATTGTCTTTTTGAATTTGGTGCTAATACTGTTATATGGAATATGGAATAATTTGGCGATACATATCGCATGCTGATAGCAAAGTACGAACGTAGCGTGCAAGATCTATGGCGCTACGTATCGTAACTTGTGTCTAATTCCGCTTAACCCGGGGCTAGGGGCCGTATGAACACATGTACTTCAATATCCTCATGGTGCTCATATGAACAGTCACAATCAAAGCGTGACTGAGATACATCTTTTTTTGGATAACGACTCTAAAACGAATATTACGGATTAAGAATACTGATCAGCGATACGGATTTGATATTTTTGGAACATCATGATGTCTTGCCGGCATCATTGAAAACTGTTGACCGCTTCTCTCTTGCAGGAAACAAGCCTATGTTTATGTATACTGTGATTGTATTTTTGAATTTGGTGCTAATACTGTTATATGGAATATGGAATAGGTCTTTGGATTATGGACGCGGATATTCTCTAATGGACGACGACTGGATTATGAATGACGGACTAGACGCTTGTAATTTGGATTATGGACGCGGATATTCTCTAATGGACGACGGCTGAATTATGAATGACAGACCAGACGCTTGTAACTCGTGTATGACCGATTCTACATCGCCTGATCATGACTTCATCAAAACGTTTCTGGCTGTTCAGAAGAGTATAGCCTACAGTTTTTTTGAACTCATTAAGCTTATTATTCACAGCATCCCATAAATATTGAAACAGCTTTCACACATAAGTACAGATAGAGGGTCTGAAATCGCTATATGGGATTTGAACAGGATCAACCTCGTTATCTAGGGCTGCCGTAACCATTGTATTACACTCAGTAGTACCTGATTCCAACGTGACCATGCAACCAACAAAACACAGCATTGAACTTCTGACATTATTGTGTCTTCGCTAAGCAATCCGATAATCTATCATTCCACACTACTCAGCAGAAGCATCGAACTTCTGACATTATTGTGTCTTCACTAAGCAATCTGAACAATCTACCATTCCACACTCCTCAACACAAGCATCGAACTTCTGACATCATTGTGTCTTCACAGAGCAATCTGAATAATATACCATTCCACACTACTCACCACCAGCATGGAACCCCTAACATTTTGTCTCCGCACACCAATCTGAATATTCTACCAGTATGTCAAACTTTGGTCCATGCATCGATTAGCATGGGTATACATTTATCCCAGTCATACGTGTTGTTATCGGACATCGCACAGGTAACCGTCTTGCGTAATGAAGTTCTGTGGCTATAATCACACAACCTTCCAAAAACTCTTTGTAGATACATATGCATGTGTCAAGAACATGCTATTAAGCACATGCAAGCTGCAACGTTGACTGCTTTTGATTGCATTATAGATATGTATTGGAAACAGCCTGTTGGAATTGCAGATGTAGTCGTTTTTTGTCAACACTATTTTGGATTTTTGGGATAGTCCAGCTTTGTACAATCTCTGGGATAGGCATTCAATTTAGATATGTGGTCTTGTTGGCTTTTCTTTGCTGTCGTTAAAACGACGTGAACGTGAGCTTACATGACTAACATTTGTTTAGTTAGATATGTATCATGTATAACATAAGAGGTCCGAGGTCGATCTCTGTGCATATCATTCACGAGAGTTCTATTGAACGCTAAGCATTCCTCTATTACAGGTGCATGGTGAGTGAGGTGAGTGTGCAAGGGGAAGGAATCCGATAGAAATCCGTTCAAGCAACAGTTTACATCTCCCACAGGTTTGAAGAATGCAGTTCGATATGTCAAAATATGCTATCGGAATGCACTAGAACGCACTCTTTTACAGGCCTCCACTTGGCGCACTCATCCAGAAATTGGAAGCACATATTGTCCAAATGCAGAAATAATGCACCATTTTATATGATTTTGAACTGGAGAGGTGCAAGTGCAGGAGGTCTCAATATGTCTTTCCATACTTTTATGCATAAATCCACAAAGATTTCCAAATGTCGAACCATTCCGTTTGAATCAAACATAACGCACCATTGACATCTTTTTATTTTATATTCCCTAAACAAATATCGATCAATATTTGACAGTGGAAGATATATATGATGGCAACCACTTCCTGGGTGACAAACCCTAAGCACATTAACCCTACCAGACATGGGGCAAAATAATGATCTAACCTACATGTATCTCTGGAACGACAAAAAGATGAGAGCTGACACTACGCTACTTTGTAGTTTATCATATTTGGCTCATTTTGGCCCTATTTGCGTAACACTCCGAGCAGAGGATCATGGGTAAATTCAAAATGGCAATCATTTGTGTACCAGTAAAGTTTCGTTTTCGTCATCATTCTTCAACATTCCTGCTTTTCCAAGAGAAAAAGTGGACAAAAACTATTTATTTCACATCCCATTATTATTTACTAATTCATCATACAGTTTTTACGAAGAATTTACTGAAAAATTCGAAAAATCTACTAAAAAATGCCCTTTTTAAATGACGTCACTGTAACGTGATTCAAGTGCCCGTCTTGAATTTATTTACATTTCCTCGTAGAGCTTGATCCAAGGTTATAGTATGGTAAGCTGTAGCACCCTAGCCCAAGGGGTAGGGAAGGCCCCCCTCCTCCCCCCGACCCTTCCTCCCAGGCCTGGATAGGTCCCAAACAGCCCTGGCTCTAGGTAGGATTAAACTCACAACGTGTGATAACATCAATAGTTTGGAGCATGGGATAAAATATGGATCATGTTTTAATATATGGCATGTACGTGATCTCTTATCCGCTCACATGGGGAGGGGGAGAATATTTGTTAATTGGCCAGAAGCAATGGTCCTGGTTTCCGTTGCACGCTTCATTTGTACAAATTCCTGTTTACGGTTGATCAATCACGATTTAGCAATACGATAACAATACGATTCATTTCGGTTGGCGATTATTTTTTACTTTATTTTATACATATCATATCTATAGATTCGAATAGCTTCATGATCAGATTATCTTGTGATTATGAACTGGAAAATCTATGAATTAAATACATTTTACGCATAAATGAGATGTATTTGTTATTCAGTTCACTCGAACAAATTACTTGGCGTTTATCACCATTTTGCAGAATTTTTAAGAAAAATGAGTAGTGTTATGTCACAAATTGCAATTTAGATTATTCTGAACAAAGACGTGTAATCCAGGCGAAATGACAATATTAAAATATATTAATATAACTTTATAAGTTATACGTTTAAAGATTGAGCTGTGGGATTTCGTTCAACAGGAAGAGGGTCAAAACCTTATGATATATATGATGCTATAAATACAAAACGGATTGAATTCATGCCATATGTCATATGAATCATTTAGGCAATAGGGTAATTATATGACAATGTTTTCCCGCAGCCGTCCAATAATGAGCCCGGGCGATGAGACGAGAAACAATAGGAAAATATCCAATTTCTATCTTCCCTGGAGGGGCGAAGAAGGGGAATGGACACAAGGCTGTTTCCACCCATCCGTAGATTTGTCATTTTCCAATAGAGGAAACTGATAGTTTCTAATTCAAGTTACACAGTTATTGTCTATTCACGGTTTGTATACACCATAAATAATTAACGTCCGGATGAAGACCTCAATACGTGCGTTTAATTATTACCCAGATGAGTTATATCATTTCCTCGCTATGCGGCGTTCGCCTCGTTTCATTTCTATGATTAAGCAATTATGTTGCTGCATATACATTATACCACCCACTCTTCCTCTCTGTCGGATGAAAAGGATGCATTTTAGGCGTCAGATTCAATATTCAGCCGCTGTGAATGAGCTCAGCGTCAATAATCGATATACCTTTTTCGTACCTCAGAATGGATTCCAAATATGTGATATTTAGATGTTTTTTCCGCAAGAGAGAGGCGATCAACAGTTTTCAATGATGATAACAAGACAGCTTAATGTTCTTCACAAAAATATTATTATCGGCGACCAGCATTTTTTAAAATAAATTTCTAAATCGTTTTCCAGAGTATTATTTATCTCAAACGCGATATGAGTGTTACTGTTCATTTGTACCTCATTGAGATGTAAAACATATTATTTCCAAAAGGCCTCTAGCCCCGAATTAGGGAGCTTCTTGAAATTAGGAACTGATTTCCCTGGTAGGGATGGCATATGCCGGTTATTCAAATGGGATACACCATGCCCTGTTTGGTGTTCTGATCTGGATGGATTAGTGTTCCAGTTGGAATGGCATAGGCATTCCTCCCATGCCGCTGCATGGTATGGCATAAGCCATTCTTTGTCTGCCGAGTCCCAAACTGTATGGCATAGAGTTCCAACACGGCGCACCATGCAACTGTGTTTGAAATGCCTTATGCCAGTTCCTAGGATTCCCCAATTTCAAGAAGCTCCCTTAGCGGAATTATACTCAGCTTGTGAAATACAGCATCATAGATCTTGCATGTTATGGTCGTATTTTGCTGTTAGTATACGATATTTATCCCAGAATTTGAGAAACTCTGAGTGGAGGCCTTTGGTGGTATAGCCATGTTTGACAAGATTCCGTAATAACGTTTTTTGCCTTGATTGAAATCGTCATATTTTGAACAGGGTCCAACAGATGCTAGCAAGCGAGATGTGTTGGTCCTTCTGGCACAAAAACTATCAAGAAATGCGTAGCTAACTATGTCAGAATTGCAATCGCCTCTCTTTTTATCGAGCGACTACTTTGGAAGATCTTTTTAGCCAGGTGAGGGAGGATTGCATCTTGGGTTATTTGAGAGAAATCGATTTGTTACATAAGTTTTAATTTGTGTATGTTTGGTGCTAATACTGTTATATGGAAATGGAATAGGTCTTTGGATTATGGACGCGGATATTCTCTAATGGACGACGGCTGGATTATGAATGACGGACTAGACGCTTGTAATTAGGAAGCGTCTCCATTAATCGTTTTTCCTTCAATTTTCTTTGGTTTTCTCGAAGAAATCCCGATCCTATCGGGAATTCATCGAGAGAATGTGGAGAAAATAAAATGGAAAACCACATATCGTTTTCAAAATTCTCGACTGATTTTCTCGATATCGGTTTTCATTCGTTCTTTTTGACCCATCGAGAATGAATCGGGTTTTTTCGATCGAGAGAATGTCGAGAAATTTAGATCGAGAAAGCGTCGAGAGAATATCGCGAAACCATCGAGAGGCGAATGAATACAATGACGTCATTATCATGCTAACACCTGTTCACGCCGCTGTGCGTGATTGCGCTATAAAATATAGGTCAAAATAAAATTGAACTATTGCCGGCGCTTTCACAATGACAAACTAACGTATTATGTCCGTTGTTATTTTAAAGAACTCAGTAGGAGTTGAATATCGCATCTTCATTGGCAACAATTTATTAGTTTACCAAATTAATCAGTTCGGATTAGCTTGAAGCTGAACATCTGACTATCCCGTACGACCCATGAGTATAGCAGTATTTAGAGTAATACGGTACTTTAAACCACATGTTATCGCCGGCAGTTTATCTTTTATATTTATGGAAAATAATCGACAATTAATCATTTTTTGCGTAAGTTATAAAAGTAATTCATGTAGAAAGGACAAAGAGTGTTAAGTCTACAGTGGAAGTCCAATTTTACCGATATTAAATGATTAGTATCTGGAATTTTCTGATCTTCCGTGAAGGAATAATAATGCGTACTCCATACATGTCATAAGGAATAAACACATACCGTTACATGATATTTGTCGACGGACTGACTGGTCTATGGTTCAACAGAAAGTTTGCGGCATTTGCCCGACAACATGGAGAATAGCGACTTCTCCATCTTCTTCACAGTTGTCGTGTACGCTATCAATGTAAACTGAATTGCCTCATTGACCCATTCCTACATCTCTATTTGAAGAATTTGACATACAAACGCAACTTGACTGGTTGGGACACAATAATTATAAACTTTACTGCTAATCGTTCAAGCTAAACTTGACAAAGATAATCCCGAGGCTGAACGAGGCTTCCGAGTGGTAGCCTGGTTCCCTAGCTTACTTGTATAGGTAAGTTAGGGTACCAGGCTAGGCGAAGTCAATAGCGGCACTACTTCCGTCGGTTTTAAATCGTTTTTTCCCTCCACTAGAAAAATTGTCGAAGGTTTCGCGACTGATTCTCGATATCGTTTTTCATTCGCGAAATTTCTCTCGAATGAAAACCGATCAAAATAACGCAAGAAAACCGACTTCGCGAATCTTTCGAGTTTTCTGAAAAAAATTCTCCATTCGCTCTCACCTTTGAACTGGATATCGAGAAAAAAAAATACAGATTTCTCGACGAAAAACCGAACGATTTTTGAAGACGCTTCCTTAATGCGTTGGATTACTAAAGTTAGTGACTTGAGTACTTAGAATTTTGTTTGATCGTCGCTATATAGCTGAAATATTGCTGAACGCGACATTAAACCTTAATTCTCTCTCTCTCTCTCTCTCTCTCTCTCTCTCTCTCTTTTGTAGTCGAGTCGACGCGAGAGAAAGCCCTGTTATCACTGGTATATATCCAAATGTGATATTCTATGCGGTCTATGACTTCACAGCGTAACTTATTTTGGGATGGGATTATTCAGTTGCAGGAAATCGTCTATAAAGCGTTTAGTGGTGCACAATTTAAGTGCGCTAATTTCCTCAAAGTGTATACAGAGGTTTTGTTAGCCGAGAGAGAGAGAGAGAGAGAGAGAGAGAGAGAGAGAGAATTAAGATTTAACGTCGCATTCAGCAGTATTTTAGATAAAAAGCGACGGTCAAACGATCAAACAAAATTCTAAGTATTTCAACGAAAACAAGTCAACAAATCAGTAATCCAGAAGTGATCAACACATGACACCAAAAACATGTACATCCATTAAAACTTATACAACAAACCGATTTTTCTCAGATAACCTAAAATACAGTCTTCTTCTGTCACTAGACTAAAACGATCTTCTAAAGTAGCTGCTCGATAAAAAGAATCTCTTACAATCTTAACATCTATACATTCGATCAGAATAGGTCTTTCGTGGCATGGAATACATCTTGGGGCTGGTTCCTTTTTTATTAAATGTTCGTCAGTTAATCGGGTATGGCTGATTCTACATCGCCTGATCATGGCTTGATCGAAACGTTTCTGGTTACTCAGATGAATATATCCTACTGTTTTGTGTCTAACTCATGAAGTTTGTTATTATTCACAGCATCCCATAAAGATTGAAAAAGATTCCTCACATAAGCAGAGATAGAGGGTCTGAAATCGCTAAATGGGATTAGAACAGAGTGAACACCATGACACTCGGGATTATCCAAAGATATCGTGATGGGTTCACATCGCCGGCTGGAAGGATATTTATGAATTTTGCAGGATCACTGCATGTTTCCTGGAACCAGATCTCAATAATAGTTTACTACTAATATATTGTTTTAGAAATCTGATTCAATATGGCACTATTCGTCTACATCCAATATCCCTAAATGAGATAATTAATTCAACCAGCGGTGCCCAACAATCTACTTTTAATCAACTAAGTCGGTAAAACATTTGGAACCGATTATGGTTTTACGAAAAAATTAGTTTGGTACCTTCTATTTCCTGGGTAATACAAAGAGGAAAAGGATCAACAATGGTGTCTTTCACTCTGCTCAAACACCACCGCTAAACACTTTGTTGTTTTCAACAACAAAAATCAAGAAAGATAACTTGGCATGCATGGAATGAAAATATTGTGACAAAATACAAAACAGAACTTCTTTGGTGGCTACTTTAGAGCGACTCGGTTGATACCAAAGACCAGAAGCAAGACAACACATACATGATTACACCTAAAAGAGAAGCGGCATATATCGAGTCATTCTTGGCGCTATTCGGTTATCTTAATAATACTGTGTTAATTTCGCTATCGTAATATACCAGGAACAAAGTAAAAATCTTGAAGTCGACACAAACTGCGCACCACTGTTCTCTTTGGAAGATCACGTATGAAGAAATGGGAAGAACCATTTCAGAGCCTGTTCCTTCTTTATGCATCACACGGCGATCGTCTCACTCATGAATACCAGTGCCAATCTAGCCCCAGAACTCACTAGCTGCGAAAGTGACCTCTGGCCTAGTGGATTTCTGGGAGCAGAAACGGGATAAGGTTCGCACATGCGCACAATTAATTTCGGCGGGACTTCTCTCCACTCTGTGGGGTTGACCATGCCGCCCCACGGCTATCATTCGACCAAACATAGGATTACTTATGTATGATTTCAATTCTTCCCTTACGATTAAAATTAACTTCATTTCACAATAAAATGCGTCATACTGAATGGTTTTGCATTGTAAACCGAGTGGTATTGTGCAGTCTTCAGGTCATTACTCTGAAATCAGTAACCGAGCAATTCAACACAGTCGAGAACTGACAACTTTCATCCTGAAACTGGTCAGGGACATTGCTGATCCGAAATGTGCAGCTACTGTAAAGTACTAATCAGTTCCAGAATTGCCTATGTATGACATACCTATGACTCCCAAAGATTATTTGCAAGAAGTATTTCACCATCACCAAGAGTATTACCTGAACCAACCCTTGTATACTGATTTTCGATCAAGCATTAGATGAAAGCCACATTTATATGCCCTGCTCCTGTGAGTGCCATTTACTCGAATTGTTCAACCGCATACATTTGTACGCATGCATGGAGTAAGATTTTCTTTCCTTCGTTCTAAAGCCATCCCTTATAATATGCGCAAACAGTCAATAACATAGAAGGGAGACTTGTATAGCCTCGGGGCGAAGAGCTCCCTGTTAACGAACCCAGACGTATATTAGCCAAGAAGAAGAGGCTCCATTCACCACTGAATTGGTATTCGCTTACACCAATTACTTGTCGGCTATTCGTAATCGATTCTGGTGAAACTGCTTACCCTATCGTAACTTGAGATGACCGTAGGACATAACGCTATCTAAAGGGCACTTTGTTCTGACAAGTATTTTCGTGGGTGAAATCTCCTCAGAGTGACCGCACTGATCTTGAAAATCCAAGATACCGTTTGAGAGGAGAACATCTCTGGCCTGCTCATTGTTTAGTGTCACAATCCAGATATATTTTGTCACCTGCAATAATCCATCAAGGGCTTTCGGCCCTAATCCGACAGACTATTTTAAAGCACGCCAAATATCAATCGGCTTAGCGGCATTCAACCCCAAAAGTCTAAGGCTTATTGGCCTCTCTAACAGTTTGTTTGTCATAGTACTAACAAATAATTATAGACTCCCACCCAGGGAGCCCCAGAAAAGATTAATTCGAACAAACAAACAAGAAAATAATAACAGTTATCAACAGTTTACAAATAGCCCGCGCTATCAACAGTGCCTTCAAAGCCCCGTATGACCGTGTTACATTCAATAGAGCGCCATCTACCTACACAAAGAAAATGGGTTGACCAAGACAAACAAAAAACGCCGATTCCACTGACCCATTGCAAGCAGGATAGTATGGAGTAGTGGCAAGACGTTTTATGGACAACAGCCTACTTACTGACTTCCTGCATCATGCCAGATATACAAACTGAGTTCCCAAGTCAGTATTTCAGCTGGCACACCCATCCTACTGAAAATGGATACCAGCGCCTCAGCCACAACTTCAGTAGTACTAGATTTGATAGCTCCGGTGTAGCCTTGTTCCATACTACGTGAGAACAACGCTACGGCTGCAAGCCAGTCACCAGATCGAGTTGTTGGGAAATTGCCGTACGGGCAATATTTGCCAGACCAATTGACCATAACCAATAAAATAATTCGATCCTATGTCCACTTACCTTTCATAAAAATCCTTGTTTATGAGTGACCGTCCGTTTTTAGCTTGGCAAGAGATCGAAACTCGGACGAGGGGGTTATACTGTCCATGTAAAACTTTTCGATGTAAAGATGGCGGCGATGTGGACAGTTTTACCCCCCCTCGTCCGAGTTTCGATATCTTGCCAAGCTAAAAACGGACGGTCACTTATAAACAAGGATTCTTATGAAAGGTAAGTGGACATAGAATCGAATTATCTTATTGGTTATGGTCAATTGGTTCGGCAAATATTGCCCGTACGGCAATTTCCCAACAACTCGATCTGGTGACTGGCTTGCAGCCGTAGCGTTGTTCTCACGTAGTATGGAACAAGGCTACACCGGAGCTATAGATTTGAGTGGAATAGTCTCTGGATATCATGTGGCGTAATCCTCAAACGTCAAAATATATCTATGACCTCTATCCGATGCTGGACCAAATCTAAAGCTGCCTTAACAAACGATACTTCATCCAGAGACACCTTTTGAAGTGGTGCCATTGAAACAAATATCACAAGAGCGGCAATACCTCACCACATCTCCTTGAACACCAGGCCAAAAGAAACAAGTCGTGATCATGGCCAAGGTTTTTCTAATGCCAAGATTGTTACCTAACACTACAGGTAGCACTAACGGCTTGATATCTTGACCGTTATTCTCTTTTGGCGAGAGATATTTGCGATACAATAGTCTATTTAGCACTTCATACAACATAGTAGCTACATCCATTGACCGTACCTTTTTATACAGCCTAACTCGGTCTAATGACTTATCCTGCTGTTGCAAATCTTTCAATTATAAGCGTCAGGTCCGTCATTTATAATTCAGCCGTCGTCCATTAAATAATATCCGTCCATAATCCAAATTACAAGCGTCTGGTCCGTCATTCATAATTCAGCCGTCGTCCATTAGAGAATATCCGCGTCCATAATCCAAAGACCTATTCCATATTCCATAAAACAGTATTGGAAAAGACAATCATAGCATGCATAATCATAGGCTTGTTTCCTGCAAGAGAAAATCGGAATTCAAAAAGACAATCATAGCCTACATAAAGGCTAGTCTCTTGCAAGAGAGAAGCGGTCAACAGTTCTAAATTATGCCAGCAAAACATCATGATGTTCCAAAAAATATCAAATCGGTATCGCTGAAATTATCGGATGCATTCCAATTCGGATCTGGGCTACCAGGCGGCCTAGCCCCAGCTGCATCTCCTATAACAAGATCATACACTGGACTTTCCATAACCATTGCCTCCACCTGGCCTACAAAATATGGCGTGTCAAGGTCCATAATTGCTATTAGTACCTTTCCAACTGAGACATCAATCGACAGTAATTGACCGTTCCGGTCAAATTTTGCTCTGCAACCAAACATCTCTTAACCACAACATCGCTACATCCACTATCACGCAAAGTGTCAACTAGAACACCATTCACTTTTCTTTTTACAACTGACATTATGGATAAATAACCCTACGACAAGTAGTCATTGCATGCACTGCCTATTAACGGTAAAGTTTTTCCGCATGCTAAACTAATTCGATCATTTTGACCACAACTGCACTCTGAATGATCACCACCAACCAACAACGAAGTTACCTTTTGTCTCAGTGGACAATGCTTAGAGATTTGATACTTTATCATAAACGTAGCATTTTCGCAGGAAATTCTGATCACTTGCCTTTGCATGCTTTACCCTACAATCTTTGACCATGCGACCATAACGACTACATTGATGGCATTGAATATTACCACAACGTGAAGTGGGATTGAGTCTTTTTTTTTGTCACATGAATCACCAGTCAACTGAATAATAATTCTCAGCGGCTTCTACCATTTTGTCCAATGTTTCAAATTTCCGTTCTCACAGGAAGGCCTTAGGAAGGATTGCATGACTTGCTCTCTTATAATAAGAGCCGAAAGTCCCTCAAAACTGAAATCTGTACAGGACAATGCAACATATCTCGAAAGATACCGTCCTAACCTACATATAAACTGACTCGGACTCGCACCAATTTCGGCTCCCCCCCCCCCCACCCCGCCCCCCGTCAACTTTTTTTCTAAAACCTTCATCTGTTAGCCGATATCGTCTCAAATGAGCGCCTTTTGACAGATCATATTTATCCGCCTCCTATGGAGACAACCTGGCGTACACCTCTAATGCTTTACCAGACAGGAGAGCACTCAGATAGCAGGCCGAATTAGGACCATCCCATTGTTGAGCTGTAGCAAACCTTTCAAATCTCTCAAAGTACGAAACTAAATCATGTTTTGCATCTACAAATACGGGTAGTTTAGGCCATTTTGCAAAACTACAACTACCAGACAAACTAACGCGAGTAGTCTCCCATTCAGTGCCTATGTTTATGTATACTATGATTGTCTTTTTGAATTTGGTGCTAATACTGTTGTATGGAATATGGAATAGGTCTTTGGATTATGGACGCGGATATTCTCTAATGGACGACGGCTGAATTATGAATGACGGACTAGACGCTTGTAATTGCTCTAATTTAGACTGCTCCAACCTAGGCTGTTCCAGAACAGGCGGTGCAAGATCCGCTTTCGGTTCCCATAATTTCGCAAAAAAAATTCCCCATTATTTTTCATCTTGTATACTTATCTGCCTCCTTTGCCAGTCTTTGCCGGACATAACCTCAGAAACAGATTGAACAATTCCTTCAACGTGCATCCACCTAGGTGGCATGGAGGCCAGTGCTTCGGCAAATGTAATAGTTTCTGGGTGCAGGGAATCCAATTCTTTGCTACCGCTGGTTTTAAATTTATTTTGCGAGAAATATTCTGTTTGGTCACTCACATAGATCGTCTTTGATTTCTGATTCACATTTACATTGTTTGAGATCACAAATTGACCCCTTTCAACGTCTTGGTCCACGTGAAGACATCCTCTTTTGCGTCGACGGCGGAATACTCGGTACTTCGAGGAACCCGTATCGCCAGGTCAGTAATAATTTTTATCTTTTGTCAACTACAACACCACACACTTTTCCCTTTACAACTGGCATTATGGATACATAACCCTACGACAAGTAGTCATTACATGCACTGCCTATTAACGGCAAAGTTTTTCCGCATGCTAAACTAATTCGATCATTCAACACAACTGCACTCCGAATGATCACCACCAACCGACAACGAAGTTGCCTTTTGTCTCAGTGGACAATGCTTAGAGATTTGATACTTTATCATAAACGTAGCATTTTCGCAAGCGATTCTGATCACTTGCCTTTGCATGCTTCACCCTACAATCTTTGACCATGCTACCATAACGACTACATTTATGTCATTGAATATTTCCACATCATGAATTGGGATCGAGTCTTTTTTTTGTCGCATGAATCACAGCGGCTTCCGCTTTCTTGCCGGACATAACCTCAGAAACAGATTGAACAATTCCGCCAACGTTCATCCGACTAGGTGGCATGGAGGCCAGTGCCTCGGCAAATGTAATAGTTTCTGGGTGCAGGAAGTCCAATTCTTTGCTGCCGCTGGTTTTAAATTCATTTTGCGGAAAATATTATGTCTGGTCACAGATCGTCTTCGATTTCTGATTCACATTTACGTTGTTTAAAATCACAAATTGACCCCTTCCGACTTCTTGGTCTACTTGGGGATTGAATGATGATATCGTGAAAACATCCCCTGCGTCGAAGCCGGAATACTCGGTACTTCTTGGAACCCGTATCGCCGGGGCAGTAATAATTTTTATCTTTATCTATCTCATTTTCAGACCACAAATTAAACAATAATTATCTATATTGTAATAACATTAATCAACATCAACATGATTAACCATAGCCAATCCTATAACTTCAATCCAATCCTAAAAAAAATCTCCCGGACAAGCCCCCATATGTCGCAAGTTTAAGTGTCGGATAAATAGGAAAGTAAATCAAAGACTAGGAAAGCATTAATAACATTCAATATATAATATTTATTACTTATAAATCAAATATATTTAATACTAATGACACCAATTCACACACACACATACACACACCACAACATGAACAGTCCATTTTATACAATACACCGGTGTAAACACAGGTTGAGAGTCACGCGACGGATCCAATATTTGCAAAACTGACGTTGTTTTCCGGACGTTGATGATCTGGCACGTTTCCCCCAATTCAAGAAGCACAATTACACTACATATACAGATCACGACACGAACCACCTGCAAGCATTACATTGAGTTTTTTCCCGCTCCTACCTCCTAATGTACAAGACCGGTATTATGTACTACTGCTGATCCCTTCACGTCTGGAGCTCCTTAAAACAGATCACCATGCTCTTTATCCGTCGGCTGACCCATCACAGCCTGAGTTAATAACACCGACCCACGACCTACTAAGCTTGATCGTTCCATACGGTCCGCCTGAAACCCTTCTCACGTCTGTATTGTTCACTGCTTTCCAGTCACCTCCTCTACAAGGTACAAACAGAAAAATCAAAACCATTATACGGGACGATCGATCAGGACTGAAATCTGCTGCATATATATATAAGAGACAGTTCAAATCCCCAAATACACTATATCCCAAAATCCGTAGGCCTACATAAAATAAATGTGTCCACACTCAAGACTTCCAATTACTGGGGCACAAGGAGTGAGTGAGTAGGAGGGTTTAACGTCATTTTCAACCTTGTTTCAGTCATATCACGACGGCGCCTACATGTACCAGAAAACGAGAGTGCTCACAGATCTTATTACCCCGGACATTGATCAGCTCAGCCAGTACAGCGTCCGATCACCCATCCAGGTATTGACCGAGCTTAACGTTGCGTAACTTCGGTGATCTGACGAGAACCGGTGTGTCCAACGCTATAAGCCGTACCCTACTGGGGCACAAATACCTTCTGGCAGCTTGACATCATATCTCAGCAACACATGTACACTGAGCAATGTGTTGCAGCAGGGACTCTCAAATAACCTCTCACCCGTTTAAAAAGATCTTGCAAAGTAGTCACTCGATAAAAAGAGTCTCTTACAATCTTAAGATCTATACAATTGATAAGAATATGTTTCACTGTGAGATCTTCGTGTCATGGAATACACCTTGGGATTGGCTCATTTTTTTGTAGTAAATGTTCGTGAGTTAATCGTGTATGGCCGATTCTACATCGCCTGATCATGGTTTGATCGAAACGTTTCTGGCCGTTCAGATCAGAATAGTCTACAGTTTTTTTAATGAAGTTTGTTATTATTCACAGCAGCCCATGAAGATTGAAACAGCCGTCTCACATAAGTAGAGATAGAGTGTCTGAAATCGCTAAATGGGATTCTGACAGGATCAACCTCATCATCTAGGGCTGCCTTAGCCATTTGATCAGCCTCAGTATTGCCTTTGATTCCAACGTGACCAGGCAACCAACAAAAACACAATATCAATCTGTTAATCAAATCTACAATCATGCAATTGTGGAATATTCAAGAAAGTGGGATGAGTCGAAGATCCACTATTAATCGCTTGAAGCCATGATACTGAATCTGAGAATATAACATATTTTTCCCCTTTTAGTGGACCCAATACCTTCCAATTACAAGCGTTTGATCCGTCATTCATAGTTCAGCCGTTGTCCATTAGAGAATATCCGCGTCCATAACCCAAAGACCTATTCCATATTCCATATAACAGTATTAGCCCCAAATTCAAAAAGACAATCATAGTATACATAAACATAGGCTTGTTTCCTGCAATAGAGAAGCGGTCAACAGTTTTCAATGATGCCGGCAAGACATCATGATGTTCCAAAAATATCAAATCCGTATCGCTGATCAGTATTCTTAATCCATAATATTCGTTGTAAAGTCGTCATCTAAAGAATGATATATCTCAGTCACGCTTTGATTGTGTCTGTTCATATGAGTACCATGAGGATCTTGAAGTACATGGGATCATACGGCCCCTTGCCTAACAATATAGTTTATGCTTCTGCAGTGAATATCGAACTTTTAACTGGTAATCGACAGGTTTTAGTTTTGGAACTAGAGATAGTAGCACATGCTACTCTCTCACCATCTTTAGTACCATCTGTATAAATAGCCTGATGTGATCTGTATTTTTCTCTCAGCAGACCAAATTCTTGTGTATACAAGAGCTGGCTCGTGTTTGCCTTTTTAAAATTTCGTTAGTGTAATATCTACTGCTGGTTGAGATAACTCTATGATGGAATTGGTAGGAGCTTGTTAGATAGAATATGACTTAAGCTTAATAGCGGTTGTTACAATGTGTGGTTTCATACGAATTCCAGGAGGTGGAATAGTGGAGGGTTTCTTTAAATAGAGGTCCACGATATGAGGTTTGAAAACACAGTTATATGCAGGGTTCGAGTGATTTGATCGCAATTTTGTGATATATGGCAGTGATAGTTTAATTCTTCGAGGAAATTAATCTGCTTCGACATATAAGCTTTCTCTAGGGGATGTTGCCTCTCACAGGCCTAATATTCATGCACTTCTTACGTTAAGGATATCTGATGTACCACAGTGCAGGCAATCCACATCAGACTAGCTGGCTCACACAATAACAGGCTACAATGACACACATGACAAACACACCTACAAATAACACCACAAGTGAGTGAATAGAATTTAACGTCGCTTTCAACAATATTTCAGCTATATCACGACGAACCAACTAAGTACCACCCAGCTCAGTTGTGTTCCTGCTACTTCAAAGAAGAAATCTTTGAAGTAGCATGGAACCAGACACCTTCCATCCACCCTATAAAACACTGAGGACAGCAGACAAGACAAAGACAGGGCGCTTACATGGTGAAATAAAGACAAGTGATATTACAGTGCTAGACACAACATTATCAAGTTCCTGTTGCTTCTCAGCAAAATGCATTGAAGCAACAGGAACCTGTACCCACCCAACCACCCGCTATAACACCACAAAAATACTCAACCATTACATGTAGTTATGTTAGGCCACTAAAAATCATTTCCTGTTACATCTGAACAAAGTTTGTGACGATGGGAGTTAGTCAACATGTAATTTTTACGCCATGTCTTGGGGTATTTCAATTAGATATTACATAGTAAAATATATAGTGTCGCCCAAATGTGAAAACGCAGATTAGTCTTTCTATGTTCGACTCAGTTGTGCTCGGTCAAATCTATTATAATTTCTGAGCACCCGTATTCATTGTATCAATACAAAATGTTGTTTTAGGAACCTCCTACTTCGAACAATTGGACTGAATGTTCATAGAAATATAATATTGTGAACAGACGAACGTTTTGACCAAATTCTTCTTGCTTATGTTTGAAGTCGTTTGCAAACATCATTTGGAACTTTTGACCGGCTTCAGCCTTTCAGGAATATGTAACCGCTATGTTTATTTTATGTATTCATGGATTTAGGTGCCGATAACATAAGAAGTCCGTGTTATGAATCTTGGATAGACGAATTTAACCTCTACAGCCTGACGACTGTCCAGTGTTGATCATTTCATTATTTAATTAATCCTGATTATGGTTATCTTGAGAACAAGGATGGCCCTATGACGGTGGCCTGGATTCTGTCGACACCGATCAAGAGCAGCTATAACCAGAAAGCCATGTGCTGAAACCAGACTAGAAAATAAGGCCACTATATTGCTGACGCCGGATCACCGGGATTGCTATTCATTTTCTGAAATGTTTCCACCCATCATTCGATCAGAAATAATACGGATGCCAATAACTGAACTGCCAGACGAATGAAATATTCACAGCTCACCCAGTTGTCCTTCCATGGCTATTGAATTCCAGAGTTGGTGAAGAAGGCTAACCTAATCAAAAGCTGCCCGACGCTTCTCTCCGAGGATTCCTTGTTTCCAACTCGCCAATTCCCGATACGAAATGTATGAAAAAATATAACACACACAATGCTATAAACACTCATATAAACAGAATTATTATTTGCCAACAATAACAGCAATATATGTGCGACTTCGAATGACTTGAATTGAACTCGAATTAAAAATTGGCCAACTGGATTTTAAAATTGAGTTGAACAGTAATGTTATGGCGTTAGTCGTTTACCAATCACCTGCAACAGAATAGGGGTCTAAAGATACCGTTACATGATTTCGCTCACTTTATATCTGCATATTATCCTGGTAGATCTGTTCCTGCTGTTCACCCCTGTAACATGGGGGCGTTCCGGACGGCGTCTAGCTTTTACAGCCTAGAGTCTGCATCCCGCGTTTGTTAGTCTTGGCCGTCGCTTGTGTCTGACAACCATAATAGGTCCACAGATATTTGATCTGTGTATATAATCCCACTTGAGCGGTTGCTAGAGGTCGTTCTTGTCACTAATGGGTGGACAGGAACATTACAATGAAAGCTTTGTTGAGATACAGATACCCCAGATCATTAGATAATCAATCGGTGTCCACTGGATGATGTTGGGTACAGGGTAGTTATAAAAGTAGCCTGTAGATTCATGTGACCTCTTGTCAGTTCCCACTTCCATTTTATGCTAGGAGAGAGAGAGAATTTAGGTTTAACGTCGCGTTCAGCAATATTTCAGCTAAAGAGCGACGATCATTTAACTGCTCATTCCAATCTTTCTGATCGTTACTATCTGGTAAACGAAGTCCTTCACGACGGATGTCGAATCTGACGAGACGTTGCCTTTAACCCTACCTGGCCTGGGGGGCCATTATGGACCCCTACCAAACTTTCTGCGCTATCTCCGGAAAGACAAAACATGGAGAGCTGATACTCCGTGACTTTATAGTTTATCGTATTGGGGTCATTTTGAGCCTATCTGCATAACCCCCCGAGCAGAGGATCATGAGTACATCCAAGATGGCGGCCACGTGGGGTCCCAGAAAAGTGATGTTTTTGTCGTCTTTCTTCAAAATTTCTGCTTTTCCGCAATGAAAAGTGGGCAAAAACTATTTTATTTCACATTACATTAATATTTACTAACTTATCATCCAGTTTTTGCGGAGAAATTGCAAAAATAAAAATTTCGGAAAATCTGACCGAAAAATCGACCAAAAAATGTTGATTTTTTTTCTGGTTTTCTGGTAGAGCTTCACCCAAGGGTATATTGTGATGAGTTTCAACCCCCTAGCTCAAGGGGTAAGAAAAATAATTAGGGGGGCCATTTCGCCCCCTCCCCACCAGGCCTGGACAGGTCCCAAAAATCCCAGGCCAGATAGAGTTAATAATCCAACGATTACTGTTTTACTAACCGACTCGACGTGAGGGAGATTATGATTGATCTTCGGCGAAGAGTTTTTACAATAGCTTTTAATTTTCAGGACGAAATACTGTGGAGAGCGAAAATAAATTAGCAGTAACCGGGTATCAAACGACGCCTTCGATTCGTGGAGTTGCTCTCACAGTCTGAGCTATGCCAACCATTTGGGAAATACTCGGAATTCTACTTTCTCTAGATGTTACATGCTATTCATGAATCGCGCTATAATACGATACGGAATGACAATTTTCCAGCGATCAATTCAAAAAGCAAGACACGTAACCATAACTGCATTTTAGCCATGCATATGAAACTCGAAAGATGTAATCCGATTTTGATTATTGAAAGGAAGCTGAAAAAAAATATCATCGTCAAAGGCTTCTCGGTGTGGCCGACACAAGGTACTTGAGGAATTTTGCCATTAGACTATTTACTAGAAAATCAATTTCTGTATGTCTACTCCGCATCGATTACTATTGGAATGAACGCTGAACAGGCAATAAATGCGCCCCTTGTGTGAACACGCTATTGACCGGCTGTCAGAGTGTCTGCTGTCCCATTACCCGCAGACGATATTCGATTACATTATTTCTACAGTTCCGTTATACGTTGTCAATTAGTTGTCAATTTGCACACTACTCATCACCTCTGACATCATCTTGTCCACACTCAGCAATCTGAAAGATCCACCATTCCACACTACTCAGCACAAGCATCGAACTTCTGACATCATTGTGTTTTCACAGAGCAATCTGAATAATCTACAATTCCACAGTACTCAGCACAAATATCGAACTTCTGACATCATTGTGTCTTTACAGAGCAATCTGAATAATCTACAATTCCAAAGTACTCAGCACAAGCATCGAACTTCTGACATTATTGTGTCTTCACTAAGCAATCTGAATAATCTACCATTCCACACTACTCAGCACAAGCATCGAACTTCTGAAATCATTGTGCCATAACAGAGCAATCTGAAGAATCTACCATTCCACACTACTCAGCACAAGCATCGAACTTCTGAAATCATTGTGCCATAACAGAGCAATCTGAAGAATCTACCATTCCACACTACTCGGCACAAACATCGACATTCTGATATCATTGTCTTCACAGAGCAATCTGAATAATCTACCATTACACACTGATCAGCACAAGCATCGAACTTCTGACATTATTGTGTCTTCACTAAGCAATTTGAATAATCTACCATTCCACACTACTCAGCACAAGCATCGAACTTCTGAAATCATTGTGTCTTCAGAGAGCAATCTGAATAAGCTACCATTCCACACTACTCAGCGCAAGGATCGAACTTCTGACATTACTGTGTCTTCACTAAGCAATCTGAATAATAATTACACACTACCAGCATGGATCCCCTAACATTTTGTCTCCGCACACCAATCTGAATATTCTACCAGTAAGTCAAACTTTGGCCCATGTATCGGTTAGCATTGGTAAACAATTATTGCAGCCATACGTGTTCTTATCGCTAGAAAATGCAAGTTATTATGATCACCTCTGATGTGGGGCGTTTTCTCCGAGCGAATCAGTGCATGTAAGAAAATCTACGATCGGACATCGCACAGGTAACCGTCTTGCGTAATGAAGTTCTGCGGTCATAATCACACAACCTTGCAAAAACTCTTTGTAGATACATTATGTGTGTGTCAAGAACATGCTATTAAACACATGCACGCTACAACGGAGACTGCTTTTGATTTGTAATTATACATATGTATTGATAACAGCCTGTTGGAATTGAGCATGTAGTCGTTTTTTGTCAACACTATTTTGTACAATCTCTGGGATAGGCATTCAATTTAGATATGTGGTCTGGTTGGCTTTTCTTTGCTGTCGTTAAAACGACTTGAACGTGAGCTTACATGACTAACATTTGTTTAGTCAGATATGTATCATGTATAACATGAGAGGTCCGAGGTCATCTCTGTGCATTATTTATGAGAGTCCTATTGAACGCTAAGTATTCCTCTACTACAGGTGCGTGGAGACTGAGGTGGGTGTGGGGGGGGGGGGGGCTTCGATAGTAATCCGTTCAAGCAACAGTTTACATCTCCCACAGGTTTGAAGAATGCAGTTCCATATGAGAGGTGCAAGTGCAGGAGGTCTCCTCAAGCTGTCTTTCCATACTTCCATGCATGAATCCACAAAGGTTTCTAAATGTCAAACCATTCCGTTTGAATCAAACAGAACGCACCATTGACATCTTTTTATTTTATATTCCCTAAACATTAACGGTGACAGTGGAAGATATATATAATGGCAACCACTTCCTGGGTGACAAACCCTGAGCACATTAACCCTACCAGACATGGAGCAAAATAATAATCTAACCTATCTCTGGAACGACAAAAAATTGAGAGCTGACACTCCGCTACTTGTAGTTGATCATATTGGGCTCATTTTAGCCCTATTTGCGTGACACCCCGAGCAGAGAATCGTAAAAACTATTTATTTCACATCCCATTATTATTTACTAATTCATCATACAGTTTTTGCGAAGAATTGACATAAAAAAATCGAAAAATCTACTAAAAATGCCCTTTTTAAATGACATCACTGTAACGTGATTCAAGGGCCCATCTTGGATTTATTTTACATT